>PVJX010008877.1:0-63623 GCA_004027295.1 Dolichotis patagonum
GTAACTGCACAAAAAGAACTTAGAGGTCAATGTCCAGAATGCTTCCCAAATGCTTGTTTTAAATTGTGTTCCAAAGGAGCACAACCAAGGTGATATAGTACTTTTTTGACACTTTCAGTTTACTTATTTATCACTGTCTTTCCTCTCTTTGGTTCAGTCAAGCAAGTCACAGAGTGAGTTTCTTAGGTTCTTAACTGAACTATGTGGTGGGACACAAAGCATTCTGACATTTTCTTTCCAAAAATCTAAAATCACACAGCTCATAAGACAAAGTACCTGAAATAGAGACAGGTGTGGAGAAAAAGCTCTAGGGAGAGAAAAAGATACTTGAGTTACTGAAAAGAGACAGTCAAAGACTAGAAGATTAAAAACAAACTGTGGGCCCTAGGGAATGGGAGCCCATGCCTTGCACTTGGATGGATTCAGGGGGATAGAAAGGAGGCATCTCTTACCCCTACCAAAGAGGCAGTTGCCCTGAGCAACATGGGAAAATCTCAAGGAGCTGATGACCCAGAAGAGATCATGAAAGCTGGAGTAGAGGGGTCGTTAGCAGTGACAGAGGAATGGGGCCAATAACTGATGAATAGGCATTGCTGACATGTGACATTACAGAAGATTCTAGAAATTTTCCCTAGTTCCAATCCTATGGGAAAAAAGGGTGAGAGAAGAACCCCTAAAATGATTGATGCTGAATCACAGTCCAGGGGAATGGACTATAGCAATAAAGTTGAATTGAAGTATAACATTGAAATAAAGTAGTTTTATAGTCAATAATTAAATATGTTACACCCAGCACATCATGGTTTGGGGACCAAGTCTGGTTATCTGTTGCATGAATGTGGTGTTGGGTACTGGAACATTCCTTGACTCTACCAACACCCTTCTTAGAGACATATACACACAAACACATCTACATTCCTACTCTATGTATCCTTTGGAATCAAAGGCAAACTTTTCCTTTCTATACTTTAATGGTCACTTTGGGGACAATGCCTAAGAATAAAGATACAACAGAGGTGGAAAAATAAATCAAACATTTATGTCTTGTAAATCACAGCCGTATAAAGGCCACCCACCACCTTCCCAATTCTTTAGGGTCCATCAGCAACTTTTCTCTACGTCAGATTAATTTCCTCTGAGACGTTGCTGTGCACACACTGCACCTAGGTCTTCAGAAGCCTGAAGACTCTCAGCAGGACAGGGTCAGGGCCTGATTTGGTTCTTTATGGTTGCCTGTCTCTTGCTAAAGTGATTTTAGCCAGTTATAGAAGGAGTTCAGACACTATTTCTTCCCCCAAGTCAATCTAGTATGACAAAAAACTTCTAAGTGACTCCTTCTTTGCTTATTCTGTATCATTTATAGTGCAGACATCAGCCACTGAGTGCATTTTCAGGATTGAGTGTTTTGTGTCCATTGGTCCATGTGTTTCTTTCCATGGCTACTCTAACAAATGGTTACAAATTAGGGAGCTTACAACACAGTATTTCTCTCATACTCACAAATACCTCCAGCACCTGATACCTCCAGGACCAGGTGCTCTCCAAAGACTGTTAGTCTTCTCCTGTCTGCCTCTGTCCAGTTTGTGGTGATGATTTCTCATGATATTCCTGGCTTACTAGTGCCATTGCTGTTTTCATTGCCACTTGACCTTTTCCTCTGTTCTACTTTGTGCATCTTTGTAAATGCATTTACTCTTGTGATCCCAGCTCTGCGGGAGGTTAAGGTAGGAGGATCCCAATTTCAAGTCCAGTTTGGGTAACATAGGAATTTAGTGAGACCATGACTCAAAGTATAAAATAAAATAAATAAAATAAAATAAAATAAAATAAAATAAAATAAAATAAAATAAAATGAAATAAAATAAGATTAGGTCCTGTAGCTCAGTGCAAAGGCCTTTAGTTCAGTCCTAGTTGCTAAAACACAAATACAAATGCACACACACACATGTATCCCACAAATTCTTAATTTAACTAAATCTTCAAAGACCCCCTTTAAAATAAGGTGATAATACCTGCAGGCACCCAGATTTTGACATGTGTATCTCGCTCTGAAGTAGAGTCCCTCACAGTGATCATAGCCAGCATTGACACTATTTGCTACAGAAAAGTATTCTTAATCAGTGTCCTCCTCATACCCTGGTAATAGAATGGAGCTGTGGGGTGGTTTATATGAAAGCTAAATCTCTAGTTGTCCCTTTCTTACAATGCCTCCCCTAATTTGGTCTCACCAAGCAGAAATAGTTCTTTGAAATCAATAGGTACCAACTTGACAGATAAAAAATAATTATACTTGAAAAATAGGTTATTGTTTATAAGTTATGTATATAATTTTATAGCCTATGAAATCATAAATTAACATTCATGTACTCAAAGTGAAAAAACTCTAATAAACCATAATTGCACTTACTAGACATCATTACTGTTAAACTCTCAAAAATAGCCTTTCATATTTTATTCATTTGGAAGTGTCACAAAAATAGATTCAAAATAATAAATTATTCATTTCTCTAAATGTTTGTGTTTTAGTTATCTTTAATTCACATTACAAAGTACCAGAAAAAGTCAAGCTAGGAGGATAAGTTTATTTTAGTTCCTGGTTTCAGAAGCTGTAGTCTATGGTCACCTGAGTCCTTTGCTTTATGGTCTGTAGTGAAGTAATAACATCATGAAAGGCCATGACAGAGGAAAGTATATCATTTCTGGTAGCTGAGAAGAGCAAGACAACACTAGAGGAGATGGAGACAGGTACAACAGATGGTTGGTCTCCAAGGACTGCCTCCATGACCTACTCCCATCAAGTGGGTCTCACACCCTCAGTTTCCATCACCTCCAAATAATGTCTTTCAATCATGAATCCATCAATGCATTAATTCACTGATGAGGTGGGAGTCCTCATATCCAATTATGTTCCCTAAGTTTCCACCTCTGAACACTATTGCATTGGGACCCAAGTCTTCAATACATGGGCTTTGGGGGACAAGTAAGATTCAAACCATAATGATCAAAATAGTCTACCATAAAATCAATTATAGCTCACAAATCTATTCATTTCTGTACTCCTAGGCATTAAATTTACTATTTGAAACCATGCTTTATAAAGTAGTCTCAATGTTTGTATTATTAGAATTTATCTGTCTCAGATACTGTTGGATCATGATTATATGCATCTTGATCTTCATTTGACTTTACCAATTTGATCTTCACTAAGGTTGTGCACATTCATATTTCCATGAGTATGATGGAAAAACCCAATTATTTCTTCTCCTATTTGTAATACTATCTCTGCCACATGCCAGACTAATACATATGATTCACTATCAATATGCAGTGGTATAGTGGTGCCATGTTCTCTATTCTAGTGCACAAATTTAATAGACCCATGTTAGTTGTTCACCACTTGAGAAGACCAGAGACTTGAGGCAGAATCATTGGTGCAAGTGAAAAGATTTATCTGGAAAATTTGCAAACCTAAGATGTTGACCATTGCCAAATACTATCTTGGTGAAAATACTATCTTGGTGAGAGATTGTAGAGGCAATGCTTGCATAGAGAGTTGTGGCAGGCACCAAGGCAACTCCAAATTTAGGGGTAATTACAAATTTCAGGTAGTTTTCTTTTTCATTTTTCTTTCTTTTCACTTTTTTTCTTGGTTCTGGGGATTGAACTCAAGGCTTTTACTTTAAGTTTTATCTCAGAGTTTCACTTTGAGACAAGATCTTACTAAGTTACCCAGGTTGGCCTCTACCTTACGATCCTCCTTTTCCGTCTCTTGAGAACCTGAAATTGCAGGCAGCGGCAGTGTCTCTGTCTTGGTGTGGTCTGTTTTTCTGACTCATAGGCTGTGGTTATCTGTAGGTCACTGCAGTCTGCAGGTTCTGTAAATCTAAAGAAAAGTTACTGTGACAAGTTATCATCTTATGACTGCTGTCTTCTTAGTTTTTTTGCCCAGGAATAAGTATTTGTGCAATTAATTATACAAAAGTCATCTTTTCCCCAGTGAGAGAGGAAAGATAGTGAAAGGCTACTGTTTCTGGGAAGACAGTGACATTCATTGGAGAGCAGTTTTTAACCTGATAGGTGGCCTCACTCAGAGGTGTCATCGGCAGCAAAATTAATCAGGGACTAACAATGAGTTACACAGACAGATGTGCAGCTTCCAAAATTAATGATTTTTTAAAAAACCAACTAAGACAAGTGAAGCTACAGGGTTTATTTAGGTTTATTCCTTGGGTAAGCATCTGACCTGCGATAATACTCCAGTCACCTAATGAAGAGTCTTAATATTACATTATTAGCATTCCTTTACATTTTTCTACAAAATTTTCAAAATGTTCCCATCATTTTGGGAACTGTATTCTTCTCTTTACATTTTACAATGAAATTATGAAATGTTCTAAAATTGCTGGTATACAGATTGCAATTATATTAAGTCATGAAGAATCACCACCCAGGCTTACCCTTCCTAACCATAACCAGGATGTATTCATCTAGTTAAGTGGTCTATTTATGTTCAATAACATGACATAATTTTTCTCATAAGTTATTTCTTCTGTTGGCTCTGCATCTTGGTATTTATGTCTTTCAGTGTTACCACAAATTTTGCCTTTTAAACAGTTTTATTTTCTAATAGTTATTCATGCAAAATTTATATTACTAACTTCTGAGGTAATCATGTGTGTTTGTGTGCGTGTGTGTGTGTGTGTGTGGTGATGGTGGTAGATATTGAACCCAGGAGCTTTGTACATACAAGGCAAGCTAGCTAAGGGGCAACATCCTTATCGCCGACCTATATCATCCACTCTACTAGTGAGGTATGTAACACTATTGAATTTCATATTGACTCTTGAATTTTCCAAGTTGCTTGTCTGTAATTTTTCTCTCTGTGAATTTATTTTAGTGACTGGAACACTCCATATAGTACATAAAAATTCAATAAGAACAGATATCTTTGTTTATTCATAACCTAGACTGGACATTTCTAAGCTTCAATCATTTGTGATGTTAACTACACTTTTGTTAAGAGTGATTGACTCATTAATTTCTATTTTTATACACTCCTTACCAACTTTCATAAAAACTTATACCAGTTGCATCAAATAGCCTAAATAGTACTTTTATTCTAAATAATTTGCATAAGATATGCATGGGTTAATGGAACTTACCACTGAAATATTTTTATAGGGAGATCATTCACAATTGGTTTAGTCGCTTCCAATGTGTGTATTTGGGTTTTCTCTTTTCTGACTTATTTCTCCCAAATATTTTGCATTTCTGACTTTTTATTGTGTGATTTGCTATTGCTAGTACTATTATGTGCTTTTCAATATAACAGATTTCTTCCATGAAAAAGCTCTTGTTGCTTTTGCTGTCTTCCATTTTTGCTCTTGTTACTTTTGCTATCTTCTGGTGCCATAAATTGTTGCCCTGTGCCATGTGCTACTCTGCATTGGAGCCAGCCTAGTAAGGACTGAAACCTTCATGAACTATGAGCTAAATAAATAAACCTTTTCCTCTTGAATTTTGGGCATTGGGTATTTTGTCTCAGTAATGAAAGAAAAGTAACCAAGACAGCATATCATCATAATTTTAATGTCCTTAATTTTTCTTGGCAATAATTTTGACCGCTCTGTCATATATTTTCTTTGATCAATGGAGTTTTTTCTTTAATCTTTTTATTAAATATACCCTTTCTCACTTTTAATATTTCCTTTTAATGTAATTTTGATATTGTTAATCCTTTGTTATTCATATAGATTGTAAAGACTTTTGTAGATAATTGTCTACATTTTAACTTTGCTCATGTAAATGCTTTCTTTTCCAAACTAGTTCTTATTAAGTTTTGCCCACCTAAATCTATAAATACATTTTGCGTTGTTAATTATGCCTTTGTTGAATGCTAGACAATTTCTTCTCTACCACAACAATATTATTTCATTCCTTAAATTTAATTTTAAATATTTTATTTCTACAAGTTTTGTTGAAGTATAAATCACACAGCATACAATTCACCCACTCAAATTATACACTTCATATATTCTGAATTGTGCTTCCTCCATTGCAAACAGTTCTATAACAATTTTATTATTCCAAACAGAAATCATGTGTCCTTTCAATATTATCCCCCCTGTCTATGCAGAAAATTCTTCAAACTTACTCTACTCTTTGTCTTTATAAACAAACTTACTCTACTCTTTGTCTTTATAAAAATACCTATTCTGAATAGTTCATATAAATGAAATCATGCAATAATGGTCTTTTGTGACTGGCTTCTTTTACTTAGGGTAATGGTTTTGAATGTCATCCATTAGTAGCATACATGTGTAACTCATTCCTTTTACAGTTGAATAATATCTATAAGTTGTCCCACGACTATATTACCTTTTGTGTATACATTTATCAATGAATGGACATTTAGATTATTGTCACATTTTTCCCATTCTGAATAATGCTGCTGTTAATATTCAGAAGCAAGTTTTGGTAGATATGCATTCATTTTTGCATAGGTCTATACTTTGGTGTAGATTCCTCATTGAAATTGTAACTTTGTATTTAACTATTTGAGAAACTATGAGAGTGCTTTCTGATGAAAGTATGTCAGTGAATGTGAATGAATATACATGTAATTTATTTTGTAAACATTCTGTATTATGAAGTAAGGACCTTAATGTTTTCAAACCAAATGATTTGTGAGAAATCTCAAAAGCAATATCAAGTTGATTCTTGATTTTACTGTTCAAGATTTCTGAGTATAATGTAACAAAAGTTTGAAGATGCTGGAATAGATGTACAAAGTTCTCTGGGAGAATCCCTCTGTCTGTCACTTCCTTGTATAATGATTTTCTGTTTTACTTATTACAGTTTCATAAAGTATTCTATTTTTTGGAAGAAGTTTTTCTCATGACTCAGTTTTTCAAAATTTTTTTTCAATCAAGGTAAATTCAAAATTATTTATTTTCTCTGAAATTTGATATTTTTTATTAAGATCATGGTACATTAATTTTGACAAAATTTACAGTGTTAGATATTTCAAGTAGGGAAGTTATTACAAATTCATTGAAAACATTTGTTCATTAAAATTTTGCTATTCCCAAGTAAGCTTCACATTGGTAAAGATGGTGCATGCCCATAATTCCAGCTACTTAAGAGCAGAGAAAGGAGTATTTCAAGGTTCTAATTCAACCCGTACATCTAAGTAACAATCTGTGTCAAAATATAAACATGTTTTCTAAATGGTTAGGAATGTAATTTGGCAGTAGAGTCCCCTTCATTCAATCCTCAGTAATGAAATTATTTCAAACTCCACAAATTTTTTCATAGTTATTCTTTATCGTGCTTTTCATATACATATATTGTGATTTTTCTTGAAGTTACCTAATAATCACAAAATATTTCCCCTAATTTTAATGGGAATGCATACAAGGTTTAAAAAATCTGCTATTTTGATGGTAGTTTCAGATCTTTTTTATTGTATCAGAAAGAATTATTCAAGCATCAGCTTGAAATTTTTTATAAAGAATGGATGTTGGGACATTGAGAACATGCTTTTGCCTTTCACCTATCATGAAATAAATTATTTTAATAGCTTTATTGATATTAAAATACCCTTCAATTCAACTCAATCTTATTAATATTTAATTTAGAACATTTGCAGATGTATTTGTGGTGAGCTAGAGAAATATGCAATGTTATTTTTAGCTTCAAATTTATGCTAATGCAACAAAATAAATTTGAAGATTTTTTTCCATTTTCTCATACAAATATTTAGATAAAAACAAGAATTTTTTGCTCCTTTAATGTCTGTTTTGGAATTCACCTAATAAGTAATCTGGGATCAGTGCCTTGTTCTTTGAGTATAATTAAATATTATCTGGACAGGCTTATAAATTTTTCCTGCAATAAATTTTGGTATGTTTCCATAATACTTAACCATTTTGGGGGAATGTGCAAGGGATTTTATATTCACCTCCCCAATCTCCTCCACAGCTGTAATTGCACTCCTTTTCTAACTCCCGAGATTATACATTATAGGTTTTTTTTAAGATTATATGTGGCAAAAGTTAAGTCAGTGGTCCAAAGTCATCTCTGGAATGTACCAACTATAGCATTTTAAACTTTCTTTTTTCTAACTTTTGCTATATTCTTTAATTTCTATTTTCAAAATTTTGCAAACCTCATTGAATTACAGTACTCCTTTCAGTGTTTTCTGAGAGAGAACATAATAATCCATAACGTCCATTGCTCACCGTGTACTGTAAACCATAAGATTCTTGATACATGTTACCATGCTTCCTCTTTGTGGTCATCATTAGATAAAAACTGGTAAATTTTTTTTCCAGTTTTACATGAGAAAACTGCAGCACACAAAACTTAATATGCCCACAGTAGCATAGATAGCAAATAGTGTAATAAACTTCCTAATTATCTGACATAGTCCATAATTCTAACTGGTTGATAACTATTGTCATGACTTGGATTTTTTTAAGCGTGTATCTCTTTTCACTTGTCTTCAGCCCTGGAGTGTTTAAAGGAGATTAGACTATGAGGGCATGGTACTCATCAGTGGGTTTGTCCATCGGTGGGTATGTTGTTGAATGTGCTGTAAAGAGGTGGGGCATTGTTGGAGGGTGAACCGGAAGAGTGTGTTCGTGCTTTTTGTCCCTTCCATTGCTCTCTACTTTCTAATCACCATGAACTGAGCAACCTTCCTCTACCAGGCCTTTCCCTCGTGGTGCTCCTACTTTGGAGCCAGTTGACCATGGCCAGAAACTTTGGAGACGGTGAGCCAAGTATTTTTTTCCAGCAACAAATTTTGACTAACACAGTTATTAATTCAAACATATCTGAGTATCTACAATTATTATTTCTTCTTTCTCACTCAAGTTAGAATTTTTGCAGCAGAAAAATACGTTTCCATTGAGTTTTAGTGCGTCCCTGCCCATTTATTTGATTACTTGACTCTCGAATGCAGCAAGAACCATGTTGACATTTCATCTTACAAATGAAGAATTCCCAAAAAGGAAAATCCTACTCTCCATGTGGTATGTCAAGAAATGAAGTGGGCTTTATGAAAGCTCTTAAGCACTGTTAGAGTTTGCAGCCTGTGGTTATCCTCAAAGGTAAAAAAGAGGTTGCAAAATGCCAAAGGTTCATGGATTACTGATCTAGGTGTGATACAGATTACAGTTCATGCCATTAGATTATATTCATGCTGTTTCATGGATAATAGGTATAGGTTACCTTACTATGAAAAGTAATCACTTATATGTAGTAATATTTACCACTGTAAGTAGGGATTTAATAGAGCTAATGGTTTGGATTTTAAACTAATGAAGCATACGTGATGTGAGTAGGATTTTTTTTACACTCTGTTCTTAAAATAGTTGTCAATATTTGCTTGAGATTTTTGCCTACACTACACTTTGTGCTGGTGGTAATGCCTACATACTGAACAGATTGACAGTACCTAAAGTAGGGAAGGGGAGTTATTTGGGTTATTTAACAAATAAATAGCCATCAAGTTTGTTAACAGCTTTAGAGGTGACTTAAATTTTGCTTTTCATCTGGAACATATTGAATGGAGGCAACATAGTATTTTATGTATATGCATTGCTATTTTTTAGTATGTATGAAGATTTATTAACAGGAGGATGCAATGGCTAGAACTATAAACTAGAGATGAGAAAATTTAGGCAGCCAATATGATTTCAAATAAGGAAACTAAACTTCAAAGAAAAAGGTGATTCATCCAAAGTCATGCTGAAAAGCTGTGATAGCCCCAGAACTGAAACCTAGGCTTTCTTGCTACCATTACATTACTCTGCAGTATCATCTGTGTTAACATTCAGCTTATGCAATCTGTATAGTTACGTACAATTGTGTCTCTACTGACTGTTTTCATGTTATATCTACTGTTAATCATTTGGTATATCACAAAGACAATACCATATTTTTTTATTTGTTAATGAGAACTGAACTCAGGACCTTGACAATCACACCTCAATCCCATCCCTCTTTTGATTTTTTATTTTGAGATGGGATCTTGCTAAATTACCCAGATTGAGCTTAAATTTTTGATTTCATGCCTTAGCATGAAGTACTTCCTGAGTACTGGGATTATAGGTGTTCACACCACTCCCAGCTTGACAAAAACCATATCTTAAAGCAGAATTTCCATTACGAGTCTGAAATTATAAATGAATCCAATCAACCTTTAACAGGGCACTTCTTTTCAGAAACCTGCACAATATTCTTTCAAGTGCTGTATATGCATCACAAAACTCAAAATAAAAATGACCCACCAAGGTTTTCAGCACTTGCAAAGCAACTACAGATCTTTTCTCCATAGGATCATGGGTCTTAGTCTAAATGATCACATCTTTCCTAACATCCAGCTACCAAACACATTGGAGTTAGGGCTTTTGGCATCTATATATTTTAGGTACTTCGCATGTATTTTTCTGTGTGATCCTAACATCCCCGTGATTGTTCTAATGTTTTCCTGTCACAAGAATGTCCAGAAAGACTGGTGATCTGTGGATAATAGGTAATCATATAGGCTAAACCATCACTCCAGTGTACCAGGAAAAAAATGAGTTGGGTGGCAAATGAGGGTGGATGGTGTGGCGGGCACAGCTCTGCTCCCCTCCTATCCATGAACAAAGGGGTTGGATTTCATCAGTGAGTTTCAAATGTTTGAATAAATTGAAATAAGTGAATGAAAATGATTCTTACTAGGTGGAAAAGGGAAGGGATGTGCTAAGCCCTGTCCAGCTTTTCACCTGTACTTTTTCAACATGAAGTAATGCTTGGGATTCCACACATTGGAAATCCATGACAGTAGGCCTTCCAAGGCCCATTCTGTCCTTACTGATCTATGATTCCCATAGCTCATCATGCATGCAGTGCCTCAGGGAAGAAAAGCACAAGTAAGCCAAGCCAAGTGTTCTTAAGATGCAGTCCAGTCTGTTGGGTTTAGCTGTAAGTTGGAACATTGCAAAATGGAAATTCAAACTGTTAGTTGTGGCCTTCAGGGCCTCAACCCTGAAGGTAGCTCCTTTCCTTGCCTTGTACCCTGTTGATTCACTTCCCTCCTTTCTCTATACTCTGAAAAATGTGTTCCACTCAGCATAGAAAATAAATTTCCTCTAAGCTTTATCTTAGCTCTTCTCTTAGTTTATACTTCAGAATAGATTAGCTAATACTTCTGCCCTCCTTAAGTGGTTTAAAGAGGTAAATTTACACACCTGTTAGCTGAACAAAAAATAATGTCTTGCTATGATAACCTCCTATGCTATAATTCCTCCTCTCCAGTAATATTTATCCAGGACTTCTGAACTAGGTAAAATCACTAGAAGTTTTAATGAAAGGAGAAGGTACCCCAAACCTGCCAGTGATCTGCTGATTATTGTGGAAAACAACTCATGGCCAATAACGCTCAAGACACTAGGTGCAATTAATTATTATTTCACTCTTCAGATCTTGGGAGTCAGAGTAAATTCAGTTAATCTCAATACTTTTACCATTGCTTGACAAATGAGATTAATAATGAGGATTTTTTTATTATAGAAATATGCATTGTTTTCTATTTATATCAAATAAAGTGAGCATCATTCCAGCACAAATATTGTCAGACTAAATAGAAGAGGAGAAATAACATCTTATCATTCATTCCAATACTAAGAACACTTATGTGCCAAACCATCTATCCATAGGTCAGAAGATGAGCTCTAGTGCAAATGCATCATAACAAATCTTTGAGAGTTTATCGTGTGGTGAACACAGGAACACAAATCCTTTCTCCATGTTCAATCCCTTGACTTCCTCTAGAAAACCCAGTAACAGTGGGTAGCACCATTCCACTCTGCATCTCTCTGTCTCCATGCCTGTTGCATGTTGGCCTGCTCTCAAGTGCCCTCCTGGGTCCCCTGAGGTCACCAGTGGTCTCCAGAATGGGAATTACCAATAACTTTGATGGCAGCCTCCAGTGATGCATCACATTTCATGGATGCTGAAAAGGCTGTCCCATCATGTTTCACTTTCACCATAGACACATCAATCCACTGTAGCAGATGCCAGTGCTGGGTCCTCTCCTTTCTTGCATGACATCAATACCACTAGAGAAAGTAGTCATGAAGCCTGGGCATGCAATCTCCTCACTCCAAACAAAACATGTCAGTGTTCATTGTGAACAGAAACGGCCTTCTGAAAGTGAAGATTTGGTAAGGGACAATGGAAATAGTGGCTAATTTTTAATTTACTGTGTGCAGAATAGGCACCAAGAACTGGGAAGAGATGGTGGAGACAGACAGAGAAGCCACAGGATTTTGAGAAGATGCTGGGAAGGAGCTAAGGTTTGTGAATGGAGTATTGAGGAAATGAGGCTGGCTGGTACAGGGATTTGTGGGTAAATAAGGAGCCGAAGTGTGTATGTGTGTGTGTGTTTCACAGGGATGATAATCAAATGACTTTATCTCCCAGTGCACAAGATGGAACAACCTGAAATAAACTCACGGCAGAGAACAGAAAGGAAGCCCACTGAGCCAACAAAAGCTCAAGAATCTAAACAGAGCAGACAGAGAAGGGCGGGAAGGAGGACAAGATTCTGCAGAAAACTTACAGGGTTGTGTGGCTCACATTGCTTTAGCCATTCCAGTGACGGTAATCAGGTCCAAATATGTATGGTGACTCAAAGCGTTACCCAGAGCTTTTAGGCGTGTGAGAGACAAAGAAGTCCAAAGAAGGGTACTTCCTCTGCCCTGGTTATCAGGAGTAGAGCTGAAGAAAAAGAAGTGACCAGGTGCTAAGTAGGTGAGAAAAGACCAAGAAATTGGACAGGTGCTAAGTAGGTGGAAGGTGCTGAGTGAAATTGTAGGGAAGAATGGAAGACAGCAGCATGGCTTTTGAAGACTGAACAACAGTTTGCCTGCTGGTTTTCTCAAAAAGGCGACAATGCCATCATGACTCCAGAACTGATTTGAACCAGGATCTAGACGTTTCCTATGTTGACTCTTATGGCAAATTTTGTCTTCATGGAAAAGGAGGCTTGGAAGATGTTATTCAGATGCTTTTAAATATATCTGTTGAAAAAGGAGTTCCTTTCAGAATGGAATTCTGTATGTATCTTATATAAAATAATTAGAAAGAATAATCTGTTTTGCCTATAGTGGAAAAGAAATTCATTAAATAACTGACCATTTGACATTTGAGATAAATATTTCCTACTCCTGTTAACCCTGAAATTATTCAAAAGTTGTGTGTTCCATTAGGTTTTAAGGATAGATTACTTCAGGACAAATTTTGAATTGAGTTTCAAGGAATTACTTTATATTTTCCAATTTGGCCCTAGGGAGAAAGAAATTCAAAATTTTTAGTTTATGAAAAAATGTGTTTTCCTCCCTGGCTACATAACTTGAAAGGGCCAAGTTAACTTCATCCCCAAAATATAAAATTAGAAATTACTTGTGTAAGGTTATACCTGTGTTCATTGTTATTGGGACTGAAGATTTTTAGGCTAGTTTCAAGCAGTATTTATTTCGTGGAATGCCTGAAGAATCAAATCAGTGCTGGGATATGGCAGGAAGCAATCTTTGAATTTCTGGATGTATTTGTGCAATATTTTAAAATATTTTAATTGGTTGCTATATTTAAAACCAGGAGATTTTATATGAAATTGTAGACTTCTATCTTCAATAAAGTGTCTCAAGTTGATATTAGTAAAATAACAAGTACTCGTCAAGAATGGGCTCCTTTTGCATTTTGTTCTGTCACTGTATGTTCTTACCATCACTGTGCCTAAGGATTGGCCTGGAATATTTTTCCTTCATCTGTGAGATGCTGGAACACAGGAGTCAGCACATCAAGGGTGAATTATGTAATGAGATCTATTCTTTAAGCTCTCAGATGCTTCCTGGAGAAGGCCGTTCTTAGCAACAGTCACTAACAAACACAGGAAAAGCTGAACCGAGATTGTGTGCTACATTTTTTTACTGAGTCAAAATGGATAGTGGATTGTATTTGCCTTTTGTTTTAACATGGAAAATCTATTGCTTACAGCAAAAGCTGTGAATTTGGGTGAATAGACACCTCCACCTTTAGCTAAAAATAACCTTTAAGAGAAAGACCTCATGCTTCCTTGCATCCTGAATGCTACAAACCACATGCCCTTAGGTATTCAAGTGGGATTATCATGAGTATCTTTTCTAAAAGACCATCTTCTGACTTCATATGTCTGCCTGAGGAATGTTTGAGATTCAAAGGTAAAATTTCCTTGAAAAACACCGTCACCTGAAACCAGAGACCCTGGAATACTGTGGGCACAGCTGCGAAGGTGTCAGTTCCCTGCTGGTTACACCAACACTGTTAAGACAACCATAGGGAAAGAGTTCAACTCAAGCATAGCTACACTATTCCAGCTCTGCACTTACTGGTGGGATGGGACACTTGTAAGACTAATTTGTCCTGTGTTCATCCAAAAAAAAAAAAAAAAGGCTTAATGGAAACCTGGAGAGGGGATTTTAAAATGTTGCTTTTGATGATTAAAAAAATATATGAAGGCAATTTTCTTCTGCCTTAGAAGAAAAATAGCCACCATGATCCTTATAATACAGTTATATTTTTTCTAATGAGACATGTTTTTTAAGGAAAAAGGTGGCCACTGTTCTCAATGAAACTAAAGGGATAAGTTAATGTTACACATTTAATGTACCTCTTTTGTCAAAAAGGGGAAATTGTAAATATATATTTATACAAAGCCATAAGGCAGTGTTGTTGAATAACAAAGTAATTGTAGTTATAAAAATTCTTAGATTTTTGAGTATTCAATAAATGTATATATAATGACTGCTATGAAGTGTGTTGCACTTTGAAAATTGTGTTCCTCTCCAGGGTCTTTATTTCTGAGATAATATAATTCTGCCCTTCCTTGCTAGAAATATAATATAAACTTTCAAACAAAGGATAGACTGTTCCTTTTGTAGTGCGTGCTGGTAAACACAGTTATAAAGTTTTGCTAATTTTTCAAACTATATTTCTTAAACAAAATAATTTAAACAGATGTTTATTATATAAAATATTCGATGTACAAACTTTTCTACTTATGTATTTGAAGGCACTTATGTGATAAATACAAGTGTGTATGCATATCTACATATAGATACACGTGCACATACATTTGGTCTTCTGGCAGTCTGAAGGTTTTAAAAAAATTTTAATAAAAAAATTAATCTGATGTTCTTTAAGGGATGGCATTCTAACCTTCAAAAGCACATGTTTATCATAGGTTTGCACCACCCCAAATAGTTTTGACCTAAGGTTACAATGCAGGCTCAGACTATTTGAAAAGGGGTAAAAAAAGATGATAAGCAAACACTTCATTATGGAGTCTCAGTATGTGTAAGGCTCTTCAAATCCCCAAGAAGCTTTTTCAGCATATCCAGTGACTGATGGAGGAGTTCAAACCCAGAGGGGACAGTCAATCAGAGTCCTGCTGTCACATAACAAAGAGCTAAGCCTGTGGCCTCCTGCATCATCATTTTGCTGCCATGTTGGTTGGCCAGGGTCATTAGAATACTCAGGATTTCACCCAAGGTATTGTATCATCAAAGGTAAGATTTTTCGTCTTAATTGAAAGTGCTCACCTCCTGTAAAAGTCTGTGCCCTTTCTATCCTGGTTGTGCACAGAAGAGAGATGGAGAAAGGATTCAGGGAAAGAGAGTTTTTAAAAACATCTTCTTAGAACATTAAAGAAGCCAGTCTATCTAGAGCATGGAGAAAATTTTAAGTTTTGAAAGTCATGGAAATTGTAGCTCCAGAAAGATACGGAAAAACACCAAGAATGCCAGGGACTGTATATTCTCACCAGTGCTTACACGTAGGTAAACTGAGGACACAGATAAGTAACAAAGAGTCTTCCAGTTGGATAGTAGCTCACTATTTTGCTGGCAAACATCACTTTCCCGCAGCCCTGCGTTTACCACTGCAGCCATGTTCATGGGGCAGGCCAATTTTACATAAGGATTAAATTGAAAGGACTGAGCCTCAGCCAGTGTTACCTAAATGAGGGTCATTTATCATGCACACGCATTTGTATAGCACACTCAAACTGTTTTCCATGCCCTTCAACTTTTCCTCCTCCTGAAGGCCAGCGTCCTGCCCCATTAAATGTTTAACCCTCAGATCCCCGGACTCCTCTGGATTGACAACTGAATGAATACACACACTGGCTCCATCCAGTCCGGCATCTCTACCCCACCCACCCTCGAAGAGATCCACGGAGAAAACTAATTATGCTTTTCTAAGTAAGCAGAGTACTTCTATTTAGCAGAAGCTGGGACCCTATGTTGACCTAACACCGAGTGTTTCAAGTAAACTGCCAGAAGCCCCATCAAATTGCTGAGAGTAATTTAGAGTAAGAAATGTGTTAAATTATTCAAAGGGCTGAATAAGCATAAATAGGCAGTACAACAGGAGAGATATGCATACCCAGCGATGCTGGTCTGACATTTAATACATCATATTAGCACTCCTGTTAGTGCCAATTGCCCACCTTGTAGCACACAGCTCTGGGTCTATGCTAACACGCAGTAAGAGTGTCTTCCTCTATCCAGATTCTATAACTATTCCCATTTCCAGAAATCTGCCTCAGTCTCCACAGGGGCCTCCTAATCTGTAGCAGGCTATATTTATAACTCCCCCAAATACATTACCAAATGTTTATTGTCAGATAATTAAAGGCTTAGTAGTCTTTCTTTTCAAAGCCAATATACAACCCAACTCCCTCTCTAAATATCCAAAAGGACTTGATCAAAGGGATCCAGAAGATTAAAACCTCAATGTTTGAGATCTTGGTAAGGTACACACATCAGCATCCTAAGTTTCATATTTCCCTAATGAGAGGAATTGTCAAGCAAAACACATTCTGGAAAGGTTCCTGCACAAAGAAATTGGACAATGCATTAAATTTATACAGAAAATTGTTTCTACTGATTCAAAATTAACGTAAATAATCCATTCATGCATTCACTCACTTGACAAAATTTTATTTACAGTCTATCACATGCCAAGCCACAAGTTGGGGATGGGTGATGGATCGTGTAAAAATTAAGATAGAGAAAGGTGAGTCTCCAAGATGAAATAGCATAGTCCTTGCCATTGAAGAATAAGCTGTACTAGGAATGAGAAGCCTCTGAATATTCTGGAGGCAAGGTTACAATCCCATGTAGGAGGTGTGCAGAGTCATATCAGAGTTCAGAGAATGTAGCAGCCAACTGCAGAGCACTGGTGGATAAGCCTCACTGAAGCCTGGCCCTTCCAACTACTAACCTCCTTGTCTCTCAGGCCTATCCTCCATCCTGACATAACACGGGATCCACTACTAAAGAGGATTCAGAGTATGTGAAGTCACAGCTTCGGTCCAGCCTGCAGCCTCTAGTCCCAGGTAGGATGGCCCTTGCCCAGCCAATGGTACCGTTCCTCCTCCATCACCTCCCATTCACTTTTAGATTAAGTCATTCATCTGCCATTAGCTTACTGGAGAATTTATTCATACTCTACTGAACTCAAGACTGGTAGAGAACTCTTAGGAGGCCCTTGTTCCCAGCATGCAACAGGCATGACATCCACAGTGCACTGTCCCATAAGACCATGGCAGAAACTTTCAGCATAGCATAATCCTGATGTTTTCAAACTATCATTTCCATAAATCTGCCCGGACAGAGGCAATCATATCGTGCTTCTCATCCCCGTTCAGTCCAGCGATTGTCAGAACATTAATTCTCCATGATCCCTCAACTTCATCTCCTTTGTTCAGATCTTTTCCAAAGTCTTCCTCTGATCCCCTAAGTATTTCTCTCTGAGAAATATCTTGTCTTATTATCTCCCTAAACTATCCATTCACATCATTTAAATTCTGGACCTGATTTCTTGGAAATTCTGGGCCCTCACTGATGCTGTCATGGTACTCTACGCCAAATCCCAGCCTGTAACTTCCTCCTCCCAAGTGTCTGCAATCTGACTTCACTATGTCAAGTTATCTTCACTGCTACCACCTCCTAGCCTCCTCTTGACTTGCCAAACCTCTGAAGATCTTAGCTCCTCTCTCAAATCCTCAAATTCTCCTCAGCCACCATTTCTAATGTCCTTAATATGCACATGGATGAGTCATAACACAGAGGCCTCATATACCTGGAGTTTTCCTCTTATTCCTGTTTAGTCATCCAGTCTTGCACCTCACCATGTTGTGAAAAGAAATAACTCCACCTTAAAGCTAGTTTATACATGCAGCTTTCTAAACATATCTTGTAACCTTCCGGTTCATTTTCTCAAAAACCCACATGAAATCGGTTCTTAAAACACACTGAGATATCTAAATTATTGGTTTATCTCACTTTCTCACCATTCATTAATTAGCACACTTATGCAGATAATTTTCACTCATGCAACATTTGTGCACAATAAAAAGCACTCGCTTTAATTGCATAGCTCAGCAAATAAAGTTCTTAAACACTCATGTATAGGTTCTAAGTTTGGAGTTACTACATCACATAGTAGGTATATGTTTACCTTTTTAAGAACCTGGAAATATCACACTTCCACCAACAATATACAAAATACTGATTTCTTTATACTCTTTTTATGCTTGAAATTGTCATATTTTTGGTTTTCTTTATTAGTCACACTATTAGATTACAAAACATCTACATTTTCCTATGTGACTTCCTCTCCAGTATGGCATCATGGCATCATGGCTCATTTTACAAGCACACTCCCTTTCAGTGATCCTAAAGCCCCGCGTCCTTCTCTCTCTGGACTGCAGCTTACAATATTCAATGATTATATGCATTCGTTTCCTTTGTGTTTGTATCACAGTAGCCCAGTAACTTTTCAGGGAACTAATTGACATGGGAAATTGTTTTCATTATATGTTAGTGGTCTCTAACCTTAAAAACCAGTGCGTAATGGCAACCAGAACTTCTTCCACTTTTCCCCACTCTGTGATCTTTTCATTTGTCACAACTATGCCACCCTTCTCCCTCTCTACCAGACCCACTGCTTTTCCACCCCATCCCGGCTTGGTTTTAATTATGATCTTGTATCATAATTTTTGTGTCAATGAAATTCATCACCTGAGAATTTCTCATGTCTTCACCACAAATCACTTTATGTCTGCCTAAACCTTCCCTTTCTTCCTCCTGGCCCGGGACTCATAGCAAGGAGACTGATCATGGACATTGCTTCTACGGTAAAGTTCTTCTCCTCTACATCCCATCCTGACATATTTCCATCAGCACACAAGCATACCAGGACATCTCTCAGGCCGTTAAAAGCTCCTTGGAGAACAGCCTGCTGCTCCTGAGACAGGAGACAGGGACCTGATATTCTCCATAACGTACTTTTTTATTTTTCTTTCTTGGGTGCTTCAAATATTACATAGTGATCCTGGCTATGCCAAGGCATCTCATGGCCACTCAGGGAGATAATTGCTTTGGCTCTAGCAGGCTTAACCTAGATTGCTTTCTGGGGGACTTCAATCTTTTCAGATGATTCCCTTCCTATACACCCCTCTTCAATTGTGATGTGAGGTACCCACCCCTCGCTCACCATCAATCAGAAAGTCTAACCCTGGACATGCTCACTTTTGTCATTTTACCAGCAGCCAACCATACTTGACGCTCTATTCTCCATTTTGCTGCATCGTAAGTCACAGTGAAGCCTCTTCTAGGTGGCTTATTTTTGCCTATTTTTCATTTCAGTCTCCAGCAGAGCAGGCTGAGATATTAACACCAAAGGTTTCTGGTACTGAAAGTAGTTGGTTTGGGCTGGTGCCACACAAGTGACTAGTGGCAGAGAACGACAGAGCCACACTGCAGATTGTCAGGATGCACTGTCCCAGGTGGCCAGAAGAGGCCCAGAGTCCTACCAGAAGCTGCTAGCATGAGAGCCGGTCCCAGTGAAAGAGAAGATAGCCTGTGATAGCCCTGGAAAAGGGCCTCCTACAAGGCTCAAGAACTAGACCATATCCAGGTACTGTCATGCACGCAGTTAAGAATCCATGCCCACATCAGCACTGTATCATTCCTTTTCTCTTTGGCATGAGGAAGTTCTTGCAGTTGGCTACGGTTTCTCCTATTTCATTTCAGTTTTTTTTAAGCTGCAGTCCACTGATGTATTTTCCAGAGATTTTTATTCTATCAGCATGACTGAAAATTTCTAAGGCCACTTAAGGACCATTTTCTCTTCTCCTCCAATTGAAATTCCATGATATTTAAAATGGAGACTGCCCCATCTTCCTTGGAACCGACTTCTTTGATATCTGCTTCAGTACAGGTCTCACCTTCCTCCCACATCTGATTCATGTCCCTTGGCTTGCTTCATGGTCTTCTCCTCCTCTGTTTAACTGCTGACTTAGGCCTCTCAGAGCTTTATCACAGAACCCTTTTATTTACTTGGTTATGTTCTGCTGTTGACATTTGTTATGCATTTCCAAGGATGTAAGTATCAGAAATAGGCTGTTAATTCCAAGATACACATATCTGGTTCATCTGTTCCTGCTTTCTACATTCAGTTGCCTACTTTGTCGTTTACTTGGGCACTGCTAAGCATCCAATATACAACATGACATGCAATGCAATGTACCCTTTGCATCAGACTCAAAGCTGCCCCTGAGCTCTATCCAGGTATTTCTAGGTTCAGTTGTTTCCACCAACTATTTGTTAATTAAGGCAAATACCCTAGTGGCATTCCCCCAGAATGGTGTGGATATTTCTTTCTTTAAGAAAAATACAAAAGAAAAATATTTTATACCTTATTTTAAAAAAATGTTTAACTGCAAAACACCACTACTTCACTTTTGTTCTTTGTTTCTCTCAAAAGATAATAAAAATATCTTCCCTCTTTATCTAGATGGAAAGTGTGTTCTTTCCTTTGGACCATGATTATTAGCTGAAGTTTCTCTCTAGGATCCAAGACTTCTCAATCACTGTTTTGTGATCTGCATCTCGGCACGCCAAGATGTCACTTATTCAAGTTTTTTTATCAGCTCTGAAATTCTTGATTAGGCAGAATATCGTGACTCACTCACTTAGGAGGTGATTTCTCATGCAGTTTTGCACCTGGAAAGGCCAGCTGTGTGTTTTTTCCACCTGTGTGTTTTCTCAAGCACCTGCCAGGGCCCATGGCAAAGGAAATTCGCTACAGCATGGAGGCTTCTAATGTCACTCTCTAAATATATTAACATGCAAAAGGGGGTTTTAGATCTTGAAAAATTAAAAACACAAATAATTAAGGTGAAAAAATTGTTTTGGAGAAGTTGGTTTCTCAGAAGGCACATTTGAACACCAAACTCAGTCTGTTTGGAGCAGATAAACTGGTAATTTAATTACCCCCTGATTACAAATTAGGCATCTGTGACCTGTACTTTAAATAATATTTTTATGAGTTGAAGAAAATTAACTTGAAATCACGTTGAAGCTCAGAGACTGAGGAAATCTGACTCATTATGAATAAGATAAAGAATGTGAGTTTGGGTGGTTTATCACCTTACCAGGTTATAACAATTTGCTGGTTAAATGCAGTGTCAAACTTACATAGCAGCTCCTTTCAAGTCTCTTTTTTAATTTAGCAATGAAAGAAATTGGAGGTTTGATCCAATATTTCCAGATATAAAAGTGCAATGTTTTCAGAAGTCATTTGATCATTTATTATGTAGTGCATTTTTTGGATTCTCTTTGATGTCTCAGGTTGATTCTTCAAACAGAAATTCAAATTAAATTTAAATGAGACAATCTGATTTCCCAGACCTAAAAGAGTATTCACACATATGAAAGAGACAGCAGGGCAGCGGCCCAATTTTTTTAGCTGGTAGGGGGATAGGGAGAAGGCTCGAGAGGAGGGAGGGGAAGCTCCAGTGAGTAAGAATATTAACCTGAAGAGCTCAGTGAGAAATCTCAGGGCCCATTTCATTGAAATTTATTTTCACTCAACAAAATACAATTGTTACAAATTCTCACTATTTCTAGTACTCTAGCTACCTATGATTTTTATTCTTCAAATTTAAATCTAAATTTTAATTCACTGTTTTACCCGTGTAGAATAAAGGAAATTGTATGAGCTAGAGCATTTAGTCTCCTAGCTTGTTTTCTTAAGTAATCACTGTGTAGTGCATAAAAGATGGTGGCAAACCTTTTGGTACTCCTTTCAGGGAAACATTGTCAAGTTTCATTCCCAATCACTTGAATCTGGATTGACATCAATGACTTATGCTGGGAATCTGACTTCTGAGCTAGTTACGAAGAGCTTTGTAGTTTCTGCCTTGGTCTCTTGGAACATTTTTTTCTGGAGAAAGGCAGTCAATAATGGAAGATATGCAACTTCCAAAGACTGCCATGCTGTGAGGAAGCCCAAGTTAGGCCTGTAGAAAAGTGCAAGTGACAGATGCCCAGTCACACTCAGGGTCTCCAGCTATGCCAGGAGAAGTGCCAAGGATGACATAAAGTGAATTATCTGGGGCACAAAGTAGGACAGAATCAAAGAGTCCCACACATGCCAGGGATGATATTCTGGACATGAGCACCTAGGAATGTCACCCCACCCACTGTAAGCATCTCTACTCCATTGCAGCAAAGGTGAGCATGGTGGACAGAGGCACCATCTTTAATGGATCTGCATCCCATTCAAACTCCTGAATCACAAATTGTGAACACAAGAAAATATTTGGTGGCTTAAGTCATTAAGATTGTGTCAGTTCAACTTACCAGAATTTGTGGGATGCAATGAAAGCAGTCCTACAGAGAAAAAATTATTGCACTGAGTTCCCACATCAGGAAGAAAGAACTGACACAAATAAACAACCTGATGCTACAACTCAAACATCTAGAAAAAGAAGAGCAAGCCAAGCTCAAAGCCAAAAGAAGGGAGGAAATTATAAAGATCAGAGCAGAAATTAATGCAATAGAGTCTAAGAAAACAATTCAAAGGGTCAACGAATCAAAGAGTTTATTCTTTGAAAGAATAAATAAAATTGATAAGCCCTTAGCCAAGCTTATTAAAAAAAGGAAAGAAAAAACTCAAATTCATGCAGTAAGGAATGAAAAACGTGAAATTACTACAGACTCGGTGGAAATACAGAAGATCATTAACACCTATATCGAAAACCTCTACTCTCATAGGTTCGATAACATAGAAGAAATAGACAGATTCCTAGATACATATGAACTACCAAAACTGGATCAGGAAGATGTAAAACTGCTGAATAACCCAATTTCTATTAATGAAATTGAAAATGTAATTAAATCCTTGCCAACTAAGAAGAGCCCAGGCCCAGATGGATTCACTGCAGAATTCTACAAAAAATACAAAGAAGACTTAATTCTGACATTCCTCAAACTCTTCAATGAAATTGAAAGGGAAGCAATTCTTCCTAAGTCATTCCTGGAGGCAAATATTACTCTAGTATCAAAACCTGAGAAAGACCCAACTAAAAAAGAGAACTGTAGGCCAATCTTCCTAATGAACATAGATGCAAAATTTCTCAATAAAATATTAGCAAACAGAATGCAGCAAATCATCAAGAAGATTATACACCCCAACCAAGTGGGATTCATCCCAGGAATGCAGGGATGGTTCAACCTAAGTAAATCAATAAATGTAATCGACCATATTAATAGAGCCAAAAGGAAGAACCACATGATCATCTCTATAGATGCAGAAAAAGATTTTGATAAGGTCCAACACTCATTCATGATAAGAACCTTATAGATAATTAGAATAGATGGTCTTTACCTCAATATGATAAAGGCCCACTATGACAAACCAACAACCAGCATCACATTAAATGGCCAAAAACTGAAAGCCTTTACCTTAAAATCAGGCACAAGACAAGGGTGTACCCTATCACTGCTCCTATTCAGCATAGTACTGGAAATAGTAGCCAGAGCAATTAGACAAGAGAGAGAAATAAAAGGAGTAAAGATAGGAAAAGAGGAAGTTAAATTATAATTATTTGCAGATGACATGATACTTTACATAGAAGACCCCAAAATCTCCATTGAAAAACTCCTAGATATAATAAATAAATTCAGTAATGTAGCTGGATACAAAGCCAACACTCAAAAATCAATAGCATTCCTATACATTAACAACAAAAATACTGACAGAGAAATAAGAGAAACCACACCCTTCACAATAGCACCCAAAAAAATGAAATGCTTAGGAATTAATCTCACAAAAGAAGTAAAAGAGCTATACAAGGAAAATTATAATACCCTGAAAAAGGAAGTTGAAGAGGACCTCAGAAAATGGAAAGACATCCTTTGTTCATGGATAGAAAGAACAAACATTGTGAAAATGGCCATTCTTCCAAAATTACTATACAGGTTCAACACAATCCCAATCAAAATACCACTAATATACCTCATAGATCTTGAGAAATCACTCCTAAATTTCATGTGGAACTAGAAGAGACCTAGAATAGCAAAAGCAATTCTAAGCAGCAAAGGCAAGGCAGGAGGTATCACAATCCCTGACTTGAAATTATACTACCAAGCTACTGTAATAAAATCACCATGGTACTGGAATAAAAACAGACCTGAAGATCAATGGAATAGATTGGAAGATACAACCACAACCACAAACTCACTCAACCACCTTATCTTTGATAAAGGGGCCAAACATGCTCACTGTAAGAACGGCACCCTCTTTAACAAATAGTGCTGGAAAAATTGGCTATCCATATGCAGAAGACTAAAACTAGACCCATGCCTATCATCATGTACTAAACTAAAATCTAAATGGATCAAAGATCTAAATATTAAAACAGAAACACTAAATCTGTTGGAAGACAAAGTAGGTAAAAATCTCAAAGATATAGAGGTAGGTAGAGAATTCATGAACAAGAATCAAACTGCATGGGAAATAATTCCCAGAATAAATAACTGGAACCATATCTTATTAAAGTGTTTCTGCATATTGGAAGAGATTTCCAGCAGAGTGAAAAGAAAACACACAAATTGGGAAAAAAAATTTAATGGACTGTCCCTCAGACAAAGGACTTCTGTCTAGAACTTATAAAGAATTAAAAAAAATCAGGCCCTCAAAATTCAAAGACCCAATCCAAAAATGGGCATCTGAAATGAATACACAGTTCTCAGATGAAGAAATACGAATGGCAAAGTAATACATGAAAAAAATGTTCCTCATCATTAGTCATTAGAGAAATGCAAATTAAAACAACACTGTGATTCCATCTCACCCCAGAAAGAATGGCCAGGATAAAAAAAAAAAAAAACTACCAACAACAAATGCTGGAAAGGCTGTGGAGAAAAAGGAACTCTTCTGCACTGTTGGTAGGAGTGTAGACTGGTGCAATCACTGTGGAAGTCAGTCTGGAGATTCCTCAAAAAGCTGGGTTTGGAAGTCCCATTTGACTCAGCTATTCCACTTCTAGGCATATTCCCAGAAGAACTGAAAACATCATACCACAGTGATATATGTGCACGCATGTTTCTAGCAGCACAATGTGTAATAGCCAGATCTTGGAAACAACCTAAGTGCCCATCAACTGAGGAATGGATAAAAAAGTTGTGGCATTTTTATACAATGGAGTACTACTCAGCTATAAAGAATGATCACATCGAGATATTTATAAATAAATGGACACAACTTGAGACCATTCTCATAAGCGAAATAAACCAAACTCACATGTGTAAATACCATATAGTCTCCCTAGAATGAGAGTTGGTAAGAGTATATAAGATTTTATGGTAATCATGATTTCCTATTTCATTGCTCTAAAGCCTTTCAATGTTTTCATTCATCAGTTGGAATGGTTTTATTCTGTTTTGTTTGACTTTATTACGCATGATGGTATGAACAGCTGTTTTGAAAAAAAACAAAACATTATGGCAGCCATTGCTGATTTAATATTGTCTTGCTTAGAAGTCCTACCATGCTTCTACTCTACTATTACCATTGGTTCTATCATGTTGTGTCTTATTGGGATTTTAATATATGTGATATTATAAACAATTTTTTATTGAAAATGAGATATTATAGTAGCCATTGATCATTCTCTGTTATTCGGTTCAGACTGTCCTGTAATTCTTTCATTTTTTGGATGGTTTTATATTATTTTGGTATGTTTGATATTATTGTATTTGAAACTATGCTCAACTATAGCAGAGAAAGAGATATTTTGATAGCACCTGTTAATGTCCGGTTGTCTTATTGTAAAGTGCTGTGTTGCATATATTGCTCTGTTCTGATCTTCTTTGTTCTGCCCTCTTTTGTTTTATTCTCTTTAAGATAAAAAAAAAGATTGTGTCAGTTTTTTATGGAGTGCTAAATAATCAAAACACACTTAAAATCACTAGATATCATTTCTCTTTCCTCTGAAAAAGGAAGAAAATGATGTCTACTGTTGTAGCCACCTGTAGCTGGCCATAATGTCCTTTCTTTGCATCTTCCTGAGAACATGTTGCCTGCTTCAAAGACTACATTTTCCGGACTGTTTTATAGCTATAGAGACACCGTAAGACTATGTTCTAGAAAAAGAGATATAAAAGGAAGCCAGATGTGACACAGCTGTACAACAATATCAGAGAGAATAGGCCTTCTGTTTTCTCATCATTCCCTCTAATGGGGATATTAATAATGTAGGACCTGGAGGTTAAGCAGGTATCTCGCACTCAGAGGAGATATGCTATGCACTTTAGACAGCAAGGTGGACAAATACCTGTGGATACATCACATGTAGGGACCCTCTGAATTCTTTTTCATGAATTTTATACTTTTATTTTAGCCTCTGATACTCTTACTTCACTTGAGGTAAGTACAGGTAGCACTTGAAGAAAGGATCAGTAGTGAAATTTACAGAAAAACATTCTGGCTTCTGTTCAAAAAATATTGTACCCTCCTCTCTTCCCCTCCTCTTAAATATCAAAAAAATGCTAATCTTTATAAAACTGTTTAATCTCCTACAACCTTATTGGAAATAAATAAATAAAAATAAGGCATGATCAAACCTCTAGTGATGGAGGAGAGTAGGACAACTTCAAGGACAGAGAAGAAAATACAGACTTGAATGAACTTGGCTTCAGAGCACCACTGACCAAAGAGGGGTGAGATGCACTTTTAGAAAAAGTAAAAATAATGAGAACAGGAAAATTTGAGTTAGATTGAGGTTCATAGAGCATCTATTGGTGTCTCCAGCTGAACATTCAGACAAGGATCTCATCTCCTATGGATGATGAGGCAAGAATGTGGATATTACACAGCACTGTGAAATTATATACGTATATAGTGATTCTCACAGCCACAAAGCAAATTCGCTTTTGGTTTGTGGAAAGTAAACAAGGCTAAGGTGGGTGAAGTCGTTTGGGAGAAGTAACGAAGCTGACTTAGGTGAGGTCTCTCATCACGTCACTCTGTCATGCTTGCCCTGCCCCGATGATGCTTTCACAGCAGAGCTAGAGAGGCAGCTGAGACGGCCAACCCCGACTAGCTCTCATCCAATCTGCTGTGGCTGAAGGTACTTATAACGTGGAAAGCTCTGCACCGTCCTGACACTGACACTGGGTTGCAGGGGATGTAGATGACCTGGGCTTTCCCAGCTGGACTTTGCTCTGTTGGTGCCCCTGCCCTGTGGGGTAGGAGGCTTGTTGAAGCCCCACCACAGCACAGCCTGTGGACAAGGAGAAGAAAGAAGCATGAGGAACTGTGTGTCTTTCCAGGGGGAATTAGGCGGAAGAAGTTTATCCCTAGCTGCTGTTACCCAGTGTTCTAAGACTTCTGAGGAGACAAGGACAGCGTCTGGCTTTTGTACCTTTGATCAGTGGAGGAAGTGGGGCTTATGGAGCTGTCATCCAGCCCGGTGACAACATGTTTCCTTATCCCTGCTTTGGTTAAAGATTGCATTCAGCCATGAGTTGGATGTGAACTTTGGGAAAACAGAATAGAACAATTGACTGAGCTTTGTAAGTATTTCTCAAATATACACTTTCTTTCGTATTCTCATTGTCACTGCTGTAGAAGATTCATCACCTTTTGCCTGGCCTCTCAGGTATACTTAGGGCATATTTTTATTCCACCTTCAGCCATGCCCTACAACCCCTGAGCCCATCACACATCACTGCCATGGGAGCCTTCTAAAATGCAAAGCCAGCAGCTTTCTCTCCTGCTTACCACCTTCCCAGGTCCCTAGCATCACCACCACATTTATGATCTGCTTTCCTCACACCTATTCCTTCCTCAGCCCAGCGCTGTTCTCATTACTTGGGTAGAGAACTACTGGGCCCTCTCCGCAGCATGTGCTTCCAGAGGGTTCCCCAGCCCTCCAGCGATTTCCAGCTCTGCTCACAAGCCAGTTCGATGGCATCTTCCTGACTCCGCCCTCCCTTGCTGTGGATCCTTCCTCAGCGCTCCTGCTCCTTTGTGTTACTTGAGTAGTTGTATCAGTTCTTTGCTTCCTTGCCAGGCTTTTTGCCTTGACAGTCTCACTATCTGGGGCAGTGATGGGCTATAATAGTTGCTCAGTAAATTTCTGTTAAATAAGTAAATGAATGTGAAAGCATTTGGGCTTCTAGATAAGACAGATACATCACTTAGGGAATTCTTTGCCGTGC
Organism: Dolichotis patagonum; assembly: GCA_004027295.1. Taxonomy (NCBI): domain Eukaryota; kingdom Metazoa; phylum Chordata; class Mammalia; order Rodentia; family Caviidae; genus Dolichotis; species Dolichotis patagonum. The sequence goes on from PVJX010008877.1 coordinate 28,614, forward strand.
TGTACAATCGTAGTAATTGCTCTATGTTTACTACCTAATAGTTGGGAATAAATACACATATCATTTATCTAAACAACATAGCTAATTCAGGTCACTTTAATGCAATCTATAAATGACAAATTTGCAAAATCTCTCTCTATAAAACTAATTTGAGACAACTACTAGCATAAACTTAGTGACATTTGAGAGTAAAAAGAAAGTCAAAGTGGCCTGTTTTCCCCACTGAGAAAGTTAGTGAATTGCATGCAATAATCTGTATTTTCTTCAAGTGATAAATTTAAGTGTTTTGAAATTGCAGGAGGAAAATTGAGGAAAGCAGAACTTGAGTGAGAAAAAGTAGGTAAGACAGAGTCACCACAATTATGCCAACCAGGGTGAGACTAGCCCATTACAGAAAGAATAATGTCTCAACAAAACTTTGACCAGAACACACAACAACATGTAAATTACATGACTATTAAAAAAAGAGATAAGAAATGTGTGTACTTTATTCATGTATAATTATTAAAATGTATGATCTCTCTTTAATACAGCCAATATGACAAAAACACTATGAACCATTTTAAGTTTTAAGAAAATCATTCTATATAAAATGTATAACAGTATGTCGACTTCACCTTATCTTGTTATGTAGACAATTAGACATTCCAAAGGGAAACTGTAGACATCATATCAAAGTTAATGCCTGCAAACTTAATGCTCTAGGTATTGTTTACATTATCGTATCTTTATTACACTTCTAGGAAAAAGTATTCATATTGAACAATAAATCACGTGGTAAATGGCAGAATCTTTACTGACTTATGCTGACTGTAGATTTTAGTTTAAGTCTATCTGCCTCTTCAAAACTGAACTAAAACTCTTGGCTTTATTAAGAACTGTCTTTTTGTTGTGTGTACTGCAATCCACCTCTTCCAACTCGCTTTTCTTCCCTAGTAATATCAGTGGGTTGACATGATCTGTCTGCAGGGAGGAAATAGCAGCACTGGAAGAGTGGATGTTATTTGCTAGCGGGGCCACACTGCTGTGGAAGAGTGTGTTTTCCTAGGTAGAGCACCGCTGTGAACACAACGCACAGCAGTCCTCATCACCCTGCGGGGCTTACCCATCAATGCACGGCAGTTGCTCTGAATTCGTAGTGACTCTCTTCTCTCTGCTCAGCATCCTCAGCCCCACATCACTACGGGCTCCTCAAGAAGGAACACCTTGTCATTGCTGGGGTGCACCATGCTGCCTTCAGAGACAGGCTACTTAAAAAGACTTGAGACCAATGTAACTGAAAACGGTGAACAGAGATGGGCTGTGATAAGATGCCTGGTCTACTTGCAGAGCCGCCTCAGTAGTTACATGTTCAAGTAACTCAGAGAGAATGAAAAACAAAAATAGCACATTTAGTCCAGTTCCCCCTGCTCTGCCTGCCACAATTCAAGACATTTCAACAATACCCCAGGCCCATGCTGTCTCTTCTTGGAAGCCTTCTTGAATTGTCCAACTAATTAGCTCCTTATCTGCAATCCTGAAATGTTTGCCCCTGTAACTGTTTGATCTACAGGGTCCACAGTCAAGTGAGCTGGATGAACAAGACCTCTCCAAGTATATCCTACCCTAGCTTTCAGGTCTTCTCAGCATTGTGGTCAGCGTTATGGTCTGGATCTCACCAGTCCAGGCCTGGCAAGTCTTGCTTCCTCACTGTCACAGTGCTTCCTGCCTTGGGCCTGCCTCTCCTTTCACCCTGCACTTTTCCTCACTCAAAGCTCCTGCTTGACTTGGCTACTCCAAAATTCTCACATCCTTTGTTTAACACTCATGTTCTTCCTGAAGGGACAGAGGACCAACGTCCTTGCTTTCCCAGTGACCATCTCATTTTTATCACTGGCCTTTTCTCTTTCTTTCAAGATTTTTCATCTTTCAGCAGGAAATGCTTCCCAATTACTGCACTGTCTTTTAGGACTTTTTTGTGACATCAATCAACCTTTCTCTGAGAGAGACGAGTCATTGATTTACCAGACTATGTGCATTAGACCTTTAGCATCAAAGCGAAATATCTCTTGGTGGAACTCAAGGCTCTAGAAGCCTGGTGCGTCTTTGATTCTAGAAGCTCTTATCCTGCTACGCTCTTTCTCTCTCTCTGGATCACTCCCTTGTTTGATAAACTAGATTTCTTATTCACCTTGGACACCTCAGACATACCCCCAACTTTGGGAATTTTCACTTGCTCTTCAATTTAGGTGGAAAGTTCTTCCTCAAAGAAGAGACATTTTAGGATCTTTTCTCAATGTCATATCTTTAACGAGACTTTTCCCAAATAACAACTTAAAATTAAGCCCAGTGTGTTCAGGCTCAACTGATTCACCTTTATTGCTTTATCTGTCTCCATGAAATATATCATCTTTAACACTCAATGTAATTTTTTGTGTTTTCTTTAGGTTCACTAGAAAGGAAGATCCATGAAAGCAGATACTTTTGTCTGTCCACAGCTGTAATACTGTCTGACACATAACAGATGATGGATAGATGGATGGTGGCGTGAAGGAAGAATGGGAGGGATGAATGGTTCAATGATTGATTGGATGGGATGAAAAGATGGAGAGATGATGAACACATGGATGGATATATTTGTCTATTCTTACCCTCAATTTCCATGACCAACAAAGTCCTGAACATCTGATATTTTTCCAAAATCAGTTGGCCACTGCCACACTCTCATATGTACATCTATCTTTAAAATCCTATTCCAACTTCAGAATTCCAGTCCTACTTTGAAATACTTACCCAGGTTCATTTCTATGTCTACTTATCTAGTTCCTTATACACTTCTACTTCTTGCCTGTCCATAGGTTCTTTAGTAGCGGTCACTCTTTTAAGTAGCAAGATGACAGCAAATGTATTTCAGTTAATCATGTAATCCCAATTATTCCAATGACTAAGTAAACCCTTGGTAAACACCCATGAGAGTGTGATCCTCCTAAAATTAGTACTCATACCTTGGGCAGTGGTCAGAGCAGTGATAGGGAGGTACAATTTAAGAAACTGAAAATAAAACCATCTTCCAAGGGTTAAACTAATTAAATCAACACGAGATAGGAGGTGACAGAAATTAGTTTGAGGCTCAGGGGAAGTCACTTCCCCACAGCCTGGTTAGTTATATTAACACATCTGAGAGGAAGAATCTGTCAGCCAAGGGGGAAACCTCCTGGAGAATAAGCTGAGGGTGAAAAGTGGGTGTGCTTCTCATCCAGCTGCAGTTGTGATAATGATGCTTAATGCTTGACTCACCTCTACAATGACATCTGCATTCGGTGACAGCAGCAGCTCAGAATGAGTGTGCCTAACCCCAGGGAGAGAAGGTTAAAGCCCAGATTACTAGATTCCACCCAGAACTTCTGAGGTTCCAGGACTGGGTGGGCCCTAGAAAGCATATATCTAATAAACCACCTGGGAATGCTGACACTGTTGGCTTAGAGATCTAGAGGTAACACTCCAAGAGCCAGTGGTTCAGCAGGAAGACACAATAGTACTTTGAGGAAAACCTAAGAAATAGCCCCATTCCATTTGGCTTCCAGGAACTTTAAGGAAAACATCATTTCCCAGCATAAAGACATTATATGAAAATGGACAGAGATAAGCATAAATATAGTTACAAGTTCTATAAAATGTGATGCATTTACAGTCTTGGAATTTTAATTTCCACCTCTATAAAGTTAATTATTTTACCCCAGAACCAAGTTAACCACTGTAATTTCTGCCACCTATTAAATAGTAAAATCTAGATATTGGCATATTATTTATAAATTTTTCCAGTATATAGAGTAGACGAAGTAATTAAAAATTGATGTCAGTCATGTTTCTACAACAACAAACTCATTCTAAGACATTATTATAATTTACTGTTTATTTTGTAATTATTATTTTTATTTACTAATAATCAAAGGGCTATTAATAATACCACTTGATAGCCATATTTCAAGCACTGCTCAAACATGTTTACTTATATTAAGTTACTCAGCCCTCTCCGCAGGTTCATATACATGTCTCAGATAAGGAAACTTGGTCTGTGAAAGTTTAGTTGACAGAGCTGCTAAGTGACAAATAACAATGCCAGACAGCCTGGTTATACCTCTCACACCCTTAATCACCAGCGGTTTATGATTATGTGACAATTCAGTAAATTCTAGTAAGTGTGCACAAGCTTCCATTATCCAATAGGTTTTAAATAGAACAAAAAAATATGCACTTGTAGAGATCATTTTACAAAACAAAATTTTAGAAGTACTCTTATTCCTATAAATATTATCTGTTAACAAGTACTCTTTAATATCACATCACTTGGATATCTATCTGCTTAACGTAATTTCTTTTCATTTTTCCAGAGAATATATTAACTGTAGTAAGTCAGTGTTCTACCAACTTAAATATCTTTCTCCTTCTCCTTAATAATAATGGTAATAATAATAGATTGTACAATACTATAATGAAGCTAATATTTATGGGGATATCTTTGGGACTCTGTTAGATTAAACACCTGACTAATCCTCATTCACCAATGATTTGTAGGCAATGTATTTCCAGTTTATCAATAAAAAGTCTGAGGTTCTTGCAGTTTTAAATGACTTTCCTAAAGTCATGTGGCTACTAAGTAGTGAAGTTGAGCTCTGAAGTTGGCCTTTTCACTGCCTTGCAGATGCTGGCTTTTAACCATAACACTGCACAAGAATCATCCCCATAGATACAGAGAGAGCAACTGCAGAGACAAGGTGGTGTCACACAGGAGACAGGGAGCCTCAGCCCTGCCTGTTCCTGGGCCTTTGGGATCCGGAACAGGATGTAACCTGCTCTGGAGACCACTGTGCCCTCTGGTTAGCAAGGCAGCAGCCTGTGACTTCCAAGGTCCGTTTCAAATTCAGAGCACTTGCTTCTTCTTTTGGGCTTTCTACTCAAACCATTTGCCATGGTTCCGACTTCCTTCCTAACTCACACAGAGTATCTCCTGTGACAGGTACTGGTAAGGAATACAAGTTAAGTATTACTTCTGGGTGTGCCTGTGAGTGTATTTCTGGAGGAGATCAGCATATGATCTGGGAAACTTAGTAAAGCAAATGGCCCTCCTTAAAGTGGAGGAGCATCACCTAACTGCTGTGGGGCCTAATTAGAACACAAAGGAGGAAGAAAAGCAAATTTCAACTAAAAGATCCAGTCTCCTTTCCTGTGACATCATCACCCCTGTTCTCTAGCCTTGGACCCACACCAAACCTTATGCCATCCACCCCAATTCTCAGGTCCTTAGCCTTGGACTGAATGATACCAGCTGTCTTGGTCCTCCAACTCGCAGACAGCAGGTAGTGGCATTTTGAGCCTCCATACCCAATGAGAGCCAACATCCATAATAAATCTCCTCCTACACATGCATCTGTGTATTTACCCATCTACCCACCTATGTATCTTTCTATGCATCTAGCTATCTAGCTGCATCCCTTTGACTATTCCTCTGGAAAATCCTCACCAGTACGCTTCCACTCATGAGCCTGTCTGTACTAATTTCCCTCAACTCCCTTTCCCCAAGTGACAGACATTTTGGTTCTTCCTTACCTCAATTCTTTCACTACTTTAAGCATATGTACACACTCCATTCTTCCACAAATACTGGTTCTCTTCTCTTTATTTCTCTATGTCTTTTCTTCCAAACTTGTTAGTAAATGGGACCTCTCATATTCCTTACTTTTTACCCCAAGATCTTGACACAGGTAGCAACCGATAAATTTGTAAATTTGTAGGGGAAAGACTACAGTTTACAGTTTATAGAATCTGCCCTTCAAGTTACTTTTTCTGCGAATAAGGAGTAAATGCACTGATTTTTTTTAAAGTTACCAATTGTTATAAGCAAGGTGGGAAAAGGGGATGCTCACCATCAATTTTTATCTTTTGAAGCAAGATCCAGCAATGTGAGATCCAAAATATTTTCAAGTATGATTTTTCCACTTGGAAGATCTAACTCTGAAATGCTCTTGTCACTTTTTTACTGACTCCTCTCCACATGAAAGTCCAATCAAATCCAGGACCTGGAGATAGGAACTGGAGGAGGAGTGAGAGGGAAGGAAAAATAAAGAAGGTTTCCTATGGGGCACTCAGAGTTAATGTATCTTGTGTGCTGCAGGCTCCGGAAGGTGGAGGTCCAGCCAGCTGGGTGGGTGTAGCATAGGAAGCAGCTGTTCTGTGCTCAGAAGAACAAAGGAAGTTTCGGGCCTGAAGGAGAGCAGGAAGCCACTGAGCTCCCCGGAGTTTCTGTTCAGTTCCTCCTTGAACTCAGCCTGTAAGCCCTGCACTCCGTGTTCCCTGTGGTGAATTCATGTGGCAAAAAATAAAACAGCAACAAAAATTGCGTTGGATTTGTCCTTTGCCTTGATTTAAATTAGTGGTTACTGGCTTGGCAAGCTTAATTCCCGCCCCTGCAGCCTCATGGAGCTGTCCTTGCGGCCCCTGGAGTGGGCCCTGACAGATTTCAAAAACAGCTCCTTCCCTCAAGAATGAAAATTTTCTTCATTACAGACCTTGCATTTTAAACCTTCTGCCTCCCATACACAGCTTTCGGCTTCTCCCACACAAATGACTCTCACCATCGCTTCCGTGCTCTCTCGCTTAATATAATGAAGAACTCTTTAAAAATATCAAGTAATTACAGCTCTTCATGGGTGAACTCACCCATTGAGAGGAATCCTCTAGAACATGAAAAGGTGGCTCCATCAAATTCTAAATCTGTTGAAGAAGAAAATGCCTCAACATATTATTTTTCTGATATTTGGCAGAAAAAGAACTAATTTTCTCCAGCAAAATATGCATACTTTTTTTTCTCAGTGGGTTTATATTTGCAAGCTGCATTTGGGTGAAAATTTCTGTTACCAAGAACGAATCAGAGACAAATTAAACAGCTACCAATATTTGTATTTTTGCCTCATGTTCAATTATTATTGGGTCCCTGGATAAATAGAGTGAGAAACCAGAAGTAGGGAAGGTGAGAAGAAAGGATGATGGAAAACAAATACAGCTTTTCTCCTTTAATTGCCTCACTGTTATTCAGATAGCTATTTAAAAAAAAATCAGAACACAAGACGACACATTCAAGTCCATGTCTGCTAATCGGGCTGTGATGTGTTTGACTTTAATCTGTGCAACCAGGCCCTCTCCGGCCTGGTGCAGATGTCACGTCCTTTTAACATCAGCAGCCAGTGGCCTCATTCTCATCCCTGGAAACATCTATCCTGGAAGGATCCTGGAACCAGCCAGGGCAGGGACAGAACGCGGGGTTCAGGAAGACAGCAAATTGTGCTTGTGTTGAGATACTTAGGCGATTTCACTTTTAATGCTGTGCTTTCCATTTCCTTGATTTGAGATTGTGCATAAATAAGTTTATGTTTAAGAAATAGCCTTGGAGATGAACAATGATGTAAGGGGAATGCTTCCATGCATAGGGTCAAATACCTGGCTCTCGGACAGGAGCTTGCAGAGTGAAATTGCTTTTCTCTTTGACATAAGATGATGAGGCAGTCGTGCCTTCTATGTCCTCGCTGCTGAGGAACCCAGGCAAATATTCAAGTTCAGTCTTGCTGCTCAGTTAGGCAATGAGAATGGGTAATACAAGAGGCTTGGTTTGGAGAGCTCTGTGCCAAAGCCTAGAAAGAAAGCATCACTCAGCTTTCAGGCAGTTGTCAGAATCTAAGAACAGACACATTCAGGCAACTACTAACAGGTTGAGCAGATGCCTCTTAACCTTCCTCCTTTCTTCTTTTCTTTTTTCTTCCTTCCTTTCTTCCTTTTACTGGGGATTGAACCCAGGACTTTTCACATATTGAGGAAGCCCTCTTACACTAAGCTACATTCCCAGCACTTTCTTACTTATTTTGTGATAGGGAATCACGCAGTTGCCCAAGCTAGTCTTCAACTGGGGGTGTTGCCTTCTCAGCCTCTCTACCAGTATTACATATGAGTCATTTTTTCAAATGGTAATGAATCCTAGTTACCAAATTTTATAACTCTGGAGATATACCAAAGTTGTAGATATCACCACTTTGCTTTCTATAGGAGAGTGGGATTAAAAATGTAAGATGATTTAGGATCATGTGTCTTTGTGGCTCCAAGTAATTACAGATGTCATCTGGTCTAACAGAGTAGGCAAAGAGGGAGAAATAGAGCCAGGAGTAGCTGGGGGTCTGGTCAGTCCCAAGTCCTGGAAGACAGAGCCTTGGTTGGTTCAAGTTGCATTTCAGTGCTGTTCCTGTGGACTCCTTGGATGACACAGAAGCTATGGATGGAGGGTGGCATGCAAGATGAAGAGGAAGAGTGCAGAGACACAAGAGAGGTTCAGGAATCCTGTGGATGTGGGCTGGAGCAGGAGGAGGCAAGGGGGACAAATCTGAATTTCTCTTCTCCACACACTCCTTTTCCCCTCCCTGTTATCACTTATGAAGGTGAGAATTAGTTAAACTACATTTTGCGGCTTTTTTCTTTTTCCTTGGATAGCAATAATTAGTCGTGTCAAGATGACTACTCAAATGACAATGTGATTTCAATGAGAAAAAGTTGAAGAATAAACTATAATTATTTGGACAGTCACTTGATCAGGTTTTGTTTTCCTTGTCACATTTTAAATGATTTAAGAAGTTATATGTGGGTGTCTGCTGAAGAGGTTAGTTCACATGTTTTAAAGCTTTTTAAATCTAATTCTTTCTCATTTCAAGTACATAATGGTTTGAGAGTTTTTTTTAAAACTCCCAATTTGGTTTAAATAAATTCATGGTCCACTTGATTTAACTTAACTCCAATGTCACTTGCTCTGGACATTAACTATCTTAAAAGGTGGAATTTTTCTCTTTTAGTAACCTAAGATATGGTTAATTGTGCCTAGATCAGTGTTTCCTATTCTGGTGGAGCATTAGTCAAGGAAGGATGATCTCAGGAAAAAAGGCTCAGATTTATTTAATAAAAAAGGAAAGAAAAAGGATATAAACAGCTTAAGTACATCCTCCACTGAGGAATCACATCCTAGCTATTTAGTATATAAAATGTTCTAGAAATATATGTCATTAAGACTATATTTAACTTATTACTTCTCAAAATTATTTTGTCCCACATCCAGCAATGGTCTTCACAGGTCTTCATAGTCTTTTGAAATTTGTGTGCCATAGAAGATGCAGTGAGAAATGTTCATTAGCTGGTCAGTACATACATTTCATTGTAGAAATCTGAAATACCAACTTCTTCCAAACCAGGAAAAATAACTGCAGAAAAAAATTTACGAAGGGTGATTACTCCAAAATTAGAATTGTCTTTTCTGACCATAACAACAAGACCATGGCTTTCAGGAAAGCTTCTTAGAAAAACTTGTTTTGAAAAATGTTTTAGAGAAGAGGGACTTTGAAATCACTTAGAAATGCTAAGCACGTGCCCCATGCACCTCTATAACTTTTAAGACTTGCTTTGTAACCATAATCCTAGGACCTTTCCAGATGCAAATGAATGTGCCTGTGATAATTCTTAAGTGGCGCTGGAAAAAACCATGTGTAATCATTACATCTGGAGTCCAGTGCACAGAATGCTCTTACTGACTAAAAAAGTCAATCAACAAGGTCATGTCCATGAGCAAAGCACAGTGGGGTCTGTGAATGGCAAGAGAACCACTTCCCTTTTATCCTTTATTAAAGGGGATCAGGTGTTTGCCCATAAGAATTGCACTCCAAGCTACATGCAGTTCTATTCTGGAATATGCCCATAAACTAGAGATATGTCTGTTTAAATAATCATAAAATCATGAATATCCTACAGCCAAATGAGATAGTGGCATTTAGGATTAAAGGCGGACAAAGTCTACTTACTTTTTTTTTCCCATCACTGAATGAATGGCTCAACTTTGAGGTTATTTAGATTTTCCAAGAATAAAGAAAAATCCTATCAATTCCAATGTTTACTTGAGTTTCAGGGTATATTTCCTAATTTGCATCCTGCAAAAATGCATATAAGAGAGAGTATTTTCTTAGCAAAATGTCCTAAATGTTGCCCTTGAAGCAATGGGCAATTTATTAAAGAATTCAGCCAGCAGTCCTGGTTGGCATCATGTGTATTCTTTACCTCTTGGTGTTCAGTTGCACTCTTGTGTTCTTCAAGTAGGACTAGCAGGGAATTATTACATGCACTGGCCTCAGCGTTCTTGTGTCTACTTATTTCAAAACCTTTCATTTGTAGCAACAGCTGCAAGGTGTCCCTTCAAGGATTTTGCTTTTTTGATTTATACTTTTATACACTCAAATCTCAATTGAGATATCCCAGCCTCATTCCATTTTCTGACCTTACACTATCAAGCCAGAGTGACCCTCAATCTCTTAGGGCTGGGCTACATTGCGAACCAGGTTATGGAAGAACAAGGGCAGAGAATCAAAGCCACACATCACCCAGGTCCCAAGGAGACACTTCATGCAAAGCTGAGTGAAGGCCGGCCAATCCGTGGACCTCATTTACCTGCCTGTGTGAGAATTCTCAACTCAGCTCTCCCCTTTGAACTTTTGACATTTTATTTATTTATTTATTTTTTTTGTGAGTGTGCAAGTCCTATTTATACCAACTAGAAAACCCAGACAGATGCTCTGTTTGGCATGGAAATTGGCCTCGTGGAAATAAGTGCCCCCTCCCCCACCCCACCCCCGCCTGTGCCGGGAGAAGGTGGAGACTGCCAAGATGCATCATAGTTGCTGACGTATTTGGGAATATTCCCCGCATCTGTTTCCGGTTATTGTTCTCCTCTGGATGCACCTGTCATCAGGTCCATGCAGAGAAACATTTCAGATTAAAAAAAAAAAAAAACCCTAGAAGTCCAGTCAAATGGACATGGTGGTCAATAAGGCTGCGGGGTAATGTGTCTGGGAATCAACTGAGCATGCGCGCTGTAGCTCGCTCCCGCTCTCTCCGCACCCCACTTTTGGAGGACGGCTTCCATTTAGCAAGTCGCCGTCTTGTGTGGAGAGGGCAGCAGAATTACAACCACAGTGCAAAAGAAATACTCTCAAGGAACTAAAACCCCAATCTGGCTGTCGGGGAGGGGAGGAGGTGTAGCATTGTTAATTATGGTGTTTTAAAATATTATTTCTATTAGTAGAAGAATGTGACTTGGACCAATTTACAATATATTTGTATTTATTATTGAAGGGAAACGTGGGTATCAATCGCTGAGCATTACTGCCAGGCTTCACAGCTCTTCACTGTACCCGGACTTTCTCTTTCCTGTTACCACATTGAGTCCAGTGATACATTAGTGAAATGAAGTGTGCATATCCTTCTTTAGCAGCCTAGGAAACTTGCTCCCTGGGACCAAGCTGCTGGTGTCCGTCACTCATGTCACACGTCTAGTACATAGGGCAGCCACCCCCTCCTCATACCACTGAGAGGAACTGGCAGGGCCACCACCACCGCAGAGGTTTAGACAGCAGCATCAGTCTTTGTAGTGTGAGCCAGACCGATGGTGCGTTTATGGCAGGCTAATGAACCACTCACTGACCTCAAATTGTTATTTAAATAACAATGTAAGTTTGAGTACAGGTAATTTCTAAACCTCAGTTTAGGTCCTGTTGAACAGTTATTTTCAGCAAGCAGTAAATGCTAGCAAGATAGGGAACAAAGAAAAGTAGCATCTTCTCTCCTTTCAGCAATGCCTTGTAAATGTGGTAAATGCAGTTGAACTGTTCTATTTATAAGACGTTTGTTTTTCTTTACTGTAAATGCTCACGGACACTCTGTTGCTCAGTGCAATTCAATATGACTGGAACTCACCGGGGTCTTGATCTCCACATATAGGGCATCACAGAAGTGATTTATAAACTGCAGTCCCAGAGCATCCCAGGAATGGAGTGAATTGAGGCTTCTAAGTGAACACAAGTGCTATGAATTCCAATGTTAGACCAGCACAAGAAATGTCCCCAAACTCATTTCCTGCCAAGGAAGATGGGGATCTGGTTGGAGGGAATGAGGGAGAATGGCAAACCCCATAAGGAATGAGGTTGGTACCCAATTAGCTTCTTTTCATATGATGGGTTTAGGGAGGCCAAGTAATCCCAAGATGGCTCCAGTCATTTTCACATTGCCAAAGAAGAAAAATATTGCTTTTTAATAGTGCGAGGTCGGAGTGAAAAACGGGCAGAGAGAGGAGAGGGGAGACCAAACCAAAGGATTGTGAATGCATTAAATTCTCTGGATGTGGACATATTTTTGTGGGTGGGAGGGAGCTAAAAAAAAAAAAAGAAATAAAGGTGGGAAATTTTAAAACTTTAAAACTTTATAACTTGAATGAGTGATCAATAAAAATAATCATTTTGCAGTCCACTTTTCATAAAGCATTCAGTGGCCTGAAAATAATTTTTGACATATAGAAACTAAGCACTTAAAATGCACAATTACCAAAAAATCTCTCTTGTTTTTTAAGATGATTTTTATTCAAATCTCTGTGTGTGCCAGTGTGTGTGTGTGTGTGAGTGTGTGTGTGTGTGTGTTTTCTTCCTCTCTTCTACACTCAACTGTTTGGTTTAAAGACAGTCAGGGAGCTAAATATATATTAATTAGAACTCTTGGGGCTGGCATCCGTGCGATACAATTATACCAAACGGATGCCATTCCGGGCTCTGATAGCTTCATTTAAATTCCTGAATAAAACATGAAATATCTTTAATGAGAAATGAATATAGTTGTCAGGAGGGAGTAGTTCTGATATTGTTACTAGTCGAGATATAGAAGATGAAGACATGATGTGAATACCTTCCATTTTATACAAAAGTGATGGTTGTGAGAAAAGACATATCCCTCTTCTGAGACTATCTGTGTGCTGCAAAATCGAAAATTATAGAGCTTAACAGCAGTCGTCTCCCAAGGAACCCCGCATTTGAGCTTCTGTGAATTCGCAGAATCGAACTTGTTCAGTCTGTTCCTAGGAAAACAGGCCACCTGAAACAGCATGTGAGAGTAAACACATGTACACCGCTGCTTTCTAAGCCAGAGCTGGATAAGAATTCATATCTATAGACATATTTTGCTGAAAGAATCAGAGGTAAATAGATGTGCACACTTGTCTCGAGCCCTTGTTCTCAAAACAGCCTCTGCTTGGTCTTTAGGGAGGAGGTGGGAAGGAGCAGAGGGAGCAGGTTGGTAAAATCACACTGCCAAGGAGATGAGAACACCATGGTGCCCCACACTGGCTCGGTTTCTTCTTTGATCATGGGCTCTGGGACGCACAAACCTGAGCCCCAGGCTCCAGCTGAAACTTATTCACCTGTTGGGCTGTGGTTGGGATTTTCTTCTTTTCTTTCCAGGGGCTTCCCTTTATTCCTGGCATCTTTCATAATTAAAATAGCAGCATGCTAGCTTGTATTTAGCCAGCACCTGTCTTAATCCCAAGTGACCTTCGGGCACTTTAGAAATAGATCCAACACAAGAACTAGGATTGGTTATACTTGCCTTTGAATTCAGGGGTCACTTCCTTCCTCTGGTTAGCTGGGAAGTGCAAGGGAAGGGAGAAAGCTATGGAGAACTTGCAATCAATCTGAAATAGCATAGGAAGAAAAGAAAATCTTTTTCCCCACATAGTCCTGAGCTATTGTTAAAGTTAAACAAAGTACCACTCAGTTCATTTTTATTGCTGACTCAGAGACAACGTACTGCTCGGGCTTTATTAAGTAGATTTGAAGCCAGGTAGAGCAACTAGGTTGGGTCCTTTGATAAAGATCTTGTCACCCCTCCTGTTGTTTAGCACCACATTCACGGGATACAGGTGTGTATCCATGTGCAACGCACTAAGGAGATGCTGAGCTAAAGTGAAGGGGACCCTCCTCTGCGGAGCCCCTGGGCAGCAGATCCCTAGGCAGGACAACCTTCAGAGGTCAGCCCTCGCATCTCCGCCATCCATACTCCCCTGCAGGCAGTACTGAGATTGCAGCTGGATTGTTGGTCACAAAACACAATGTGAGCAGTAGTGACCGAACCAGCTCAGCTCATCAGACCCTTCAATCTTTTAGTCTTCATCTGAATGTTCTCTTTGCAGGACTAAATTCCTCTCAAGTCTGCTGGGAGGGTGCTGTCTTTTAAGCATTTTGAACACATCTTCCTGGCCCCTATCATGCCCCCAGCGAGAGTCTCAAATGTATCTTTCTCACCAAAGAACAGATAACCTTCCCAGTTTACCTATGGCTGTGTCGAATCATGCCTCACCAGATAAACTGAAAGCTCTGCAGTGAAAGAGGCTCTACATCTTAGGCATCTAACCCAGTGCCTGCCATGTAATAAGTTCAAAAAATTTTGTTAGATGAATTGGTGAATAAGTAAATGTTGAAAATGCAAAATATAATGTGGTGAGTTTTTTCTAAATTTACATTTTCTTATGAAATGTATCTAAAGATTTCCTCCTTGCATGCTTCCATGAAGCCATGAAATCTAGATAAAAGGAGAAAAATGTATTAAATTATGTGTCCATCTTCCATGAAACCAAATGACACATGGATTAACTTGTTTTTATTTTTCACCAATAACTTTTATTTTCCAAAATTTATTGAATCGCCCTCTGGCTTTGACATTGACTTTTGTCTTTAAGACTGTTCTGTATCTGTTTCTTCAGAGTTGGATCAGTATTGGCAGTAAGTCATAGCCGACTTTGAGTTGTATGGGAACTGTGATCCTCACACTCAGCCTCTCCAAATGTTTGTGTAGCCCAAGCGACAGGTATAGGAACAAAGTGCCTGAGACAGGAGCCTTTTGCACAAAGTCCACTAGTCCTTGCACAAGGTTATTGGTCTGTTATTTGTCCCTGCAGAGATAAAAACAAGAATATTGGTGAGAAAAATGCACGGAAAATGAATAATATGCAGGAATTTTCCTTCCCATGATGTAGTAGAATAGACTACCTACTATGAACAGCCTTTGCTTCCAATAATTTATCACATAATTATAGAAAGGAAATGTTAACTAATGACTTGTGCCTAATTTTGAAAACTGTACTGACCTGGTCAACCGATTTGGAAAGTTGGTTGTTCACCCTAATTGGTGACTCCTTATCCTCATCTTTCTTCTATCTGGTCTGTGATGTGGATATTTTGTTTAGCTGTGTCATTTTGGTCAAAAGTGTTCTTCTTCAGCCTCAATGAATGGCCTGGTCTGAGTCTAGATACCCTGGCCTTTCGTCTCTGGCTCTCTTCTTGCAACAATCTCTGATCCTATGGCACATGCATTGGGGGATCGGTTCTACAAACACAGGCCTAGGGCTCTCTGTGCACATGGGGAGACCCATGAGCCAGCGCTTCCCCCACTGTAGCTATATTAAAGCCAACATCATGTTCAGGCACCAGCACTGCCCTGTTGCCCGCTCACCCAGCACAGCTGGAGCCCTGTCTGCTCGGTTCAGCACATTCAGGATTTGCAAACTCCATTCTCTGAGCTGAGGAACAGGATGCTTAAGGAGCTGGTTTCTGCTCTTCTTAATTCTGCTGCAAACCTCGTTGGCACTATCTCCAAGGAAGTAGTGTACATCCCGTTTATTCCTAGACAGTTCCTGGGGTTTTCGAAGAACAAACTGGCACAGCGCACTTGCGAATCTCAGCTTTGCAGAACTGGTGGATCCACAGGATCCATCACAGGCTTGCTCCCTGAGGAGCACATGGCTTTACGAAGCTCCCCCAGATGCTACACCCAGGTGGGCTGAATTCTTCACCAAAGCAGTCTGTACTCTGAAGCATAGTCTGGCTCTCCTAGTCTGAAAACATGGAGCCAAGAACCCCTTTACCTCCTGGATGTCAGGGCAGAGGTCACCCCCAGTGAAGCCCAGTCTCTCCCCTTCAGGCCTGGCCTTAGATGAGTCTAGCCTCTGCTATTTGCACCTAACTAAGAGCCAAACACCTACATTGTCCCACACACCCATCCCCACATGGCAGCCATTGAATTGTGCAAAATATTCTCCTAAAGGTCCTTCCAATCAGCCCAAGGAAAAGAGAAGTGTATCCGCCACCACAGGAGTTAGGAGGATGGATCTGGTGGAGGAGGGAGACCACTCACACTTTTAAAAAATCTTTCAGCTTCTTGATGAACTCAGCTTTCCTTACATAGTGTAAAACTGTCTTCAGAATTCATATCGAAAAAGAATATGAAAAATAATTTTGAGTCTTTCCAAGTAATACAGGAAAAATCATATATGTTTGATTATTTGTTTTAAATGAAAATATAAAATACAAACAAACCCAGTTCAGGATAACTTTATTATACATAGTACCTGTCCTAAATATGGCATGATATCTCATGTACTAAAAATGATAAAATATGCAAATATAGATGCATACACATGCATGTTTACCAACAAAAGGAAGAAACAAAAAGATATTGAGCAGTGGTCTCACACTGTATAAACTACTGTCCTTCAGGCAAAATTATGCTTTTCCTCTCAAAGCTGGCTTTCACTCTGTAATTTCTTCTCCATGTACTGATCTCCATACCAGGCATTTACCCCAGTCCTCCTATCTGTATGAGGCTTTCCATCTCCCAGACTACCCTGCATATCTTTGCCTAGTAAATTACTTAAAATGCAATATCATCCTACATTTTCACACTATAACAATCCCTAGTACCTATCCATGTATTTTAAAATTCGGCATATTTTCATCTAATGACTTAATTTCCTATTTTTTGCATGAAGAGTATCTCTGTTTGATCCAAATTTATTGTGCTCTGAGGAAAGCAAAATTTTCCCCCTCCTCACTGGGCAGACCCTCAATAAGTGTGATTAGGAGGTGTGTAAGCATTCATTCTATTGAGAATCAGTGAGTGGGAGTAGCGCTGTATGTGTAAATGGTATCATTGAGCATTTCACCGTTTTTCATTACACTGTAATTCAATTATATTTCTATATATCTATTTCCCTAATGTAGTGTGAATTTTTGAGGAGAAAACCATGCCATTTTATCAATATAAAACTAGTATCTGGAAAAAAAATAAATATTTGAAAATTAAATAAATGTTATTCAGAGTGTAACAGAGATTTTAAGAAAGCATCTAAAGGGAATAAAACAAACTGACATCACAGTATAAGAAGTATAGAACTAATGGAACCATTAAAAAAAGATGTGTTGGTCAAGGTACATTTGTTGGCTGTGTAACAAACACAGCCAGCATCTAGTGCAAAAATAAATAAAGAAATGAATAACAAAATGTTAATTTTGGGTTTCAGAAAGCAATATGTGCTTCCAGTGGTCAGTTTCCTAGGAGACTGGCTTCAAAGGGTGGTACTAGGATCCTTTCCTTACCTGGATATCCTTTAACTGTTCCTTAAAGGCTTCTTCTGAAATCTGACACCAATCAGCCAACAAACAAAGTCTAAGAGAGGAAGAGATCTCCTAAAAGGGAGTGGTTTATGTTACTTTCCTTGAGTACTGCGCAGAACCTTCATCTGGGTTCAAGGTGAACAGGGAAATGAGATTTACGTTGTATGTGAGAAGGAGAGGAAACCCAGACTTGGTGAAGACCCATGGTGTCTTCCACTGTAGATTTTCTCCTGAGTTTTTGACCAAAAAAAGCCTTTCTGTCAATGTCCCAGGCTACATTTAGACAGTATCAACTATTATATTAGCTATTAATTCTTGCTCACCAAAGTGTTCGACAACATAGCACCCTAATACAGGAAAGCATGTTATTCCACAGATTCTGTGGGTCAAGAAGGCAAGTGTGACTCAGTACTTGGGTCTCACAGCTCTAGGTTTCTCACCAGCTACAATCAGAACATTCAGTGGCTCATGTCATCGCTGGGTTAAAATGTGCCCACCTATGCTCATGCAGGTGACTGGCAGAACCCATTTACTTGTGAATTCTTACAGCAATTACCTTAGAACTTTCTTGAAGGTGAGTGTCCCCAGTCCCTTGGGCTGCTGGATCTTTGGCAGGCTGTGACAACATGGCAGTTTGGCTCAAGGCAAAGAGCCACAAAAGAAGATTCTGTGAGAGAAGGTCAGCAAGGTAGTCAATGGTCAGGGTTGTATATCACCTAAGCTCGTAAGATCATAGGGCACCCCATCTCTTTTCCCATAATCTATTCACAGGAAGCAAGTCACCAAGTCCAGCCACACTCAAGGGAAGGGTGAGGTGCAGCAGTGTAGGTATCAGGATCATGGGTTACTTTGAGCCATTTCAGAAGCCACCTATCACAGAGAGACTAGAAGATGACAATTCTAAGTGCCTAAAACAACTGGGGTTAATTGACTAATTAATAAGTAAGTAGTCCAGGAAATCTGGTATAGGACATTTGTTGATGGAAAGAAGAATGGCAAAGGACTCTTAGGAAAAGAGAGAAATAAAGTCAATAAAATTGTTGGAGGGGTTTAATTTGAAACTTTACTGTGAAGGGAGAAATTGCTTCTGAAATGCTTAAAATACCTAAGCCAAAGAAACAGTACAATCAGAGGAAAAGGGGAAAAGTGGGCTTTTCTTTTTCAGTACTAGGGGTTGAATTCAAGACTTTCACCCTAAACCACACCCTCAGCCTTTTTTTATTTTATTTTATTTTTTATTTTAAAGATAGTAAAATCCAACAAAACAAAACAGAACAATGCCAATCAAAGCAATGCAACAAAATTGGTACAGAACTTCAGAGCAGGATACTAGGAAAACCACAACAGCTAACATAGTATATCTTGTTATTTTTCACAATAGTTGTCCACTCCATCAGGTATAGAAAAATCAAACCAAAAATAAAACAGAGTAAAACCAATCAAAGCAATGTTGAATAAGCAAAACAATTAATCAAAACAAAGCAAAACAGTGAGAACAATATTGGACTTCAACAACAAGCTAGAAGGAAATCCTCCATATTTGCTATATTGCATACTGTCATCCTCCCAAGAGATGCTCAGACTGCTGGCCCCAGACCTAAAAAATCAACCAAGCAATACAAGCATTCAGTTGCTTTATGTATCTTAGTTGCTAACAACTCAGCCTGTCCTCTGAACCAGATGTTGCTAACGGTGAAGGGACCAGTAGACACTGGGAGGTGCTATCAGATTTTTCCCTCCCTGGAACCTGCGTGGCTTACATGGCTTACCAGGAAGGCTGGTTGGTGGTTCCTCCCAGTCACAGCATGACTGATTCTCCTTTTTTTATTTTTTGAATTTTAATTTGAGACAAAGCCATGCTGAGTTGCTGCTGTGCACAGCTTGGGCTCAAAATTGTGACCCTCTTACCCGAACTTCCCAGAGAGGTGGGATTATAGGTGTGCATCACCACACCTGGTTTGCAAAAAGTTATTTTTAGAAAAAACTTATAAAAGTCTCTGTCAGAATTAAATGAGAGGATGCTCGTAAAATTACTTGGGTCTCTGAGTTGCGGGCACAGGGTCTTGAGAATCTCTTCACAAACTCCAAAGTGACCTTAGTTAGTATACCAAGGACCCAAAGAATACCCTGAGGGTTTTGTTTCAAGGTGGCTTGCTGACAGCTACTTCCAGAGTTTAGGGATGCTCAACTGGTCTTGTCCTGGACAGTATAAACACAGCAGTTTAGGCCAAAAACTCATCATGCCTGTGCTGAGAAAATTACAAGGTATAATTTGAAAAATAAGCTTTCTCTCTGTTCTGGAGAAAAAGCTGTTTATAAACCTGGCTATGGTGAATGCCACACACCCTAGAACTGCTAAAACATACCTAACATGCCTTAGTTAGGGCAAGAAGAGCCGACCCTGCAAATCTCCACTCAGGCCCTTCTAAAACAGCCTCCCCGACTTATGCAATCAGGAGTTCCTGTTTACTTTATAAACATTCTCAGAACCATAAAGTTCAAGTCCTCCACAAGTGAATTCTAAACATCAAGAGCTATTTTGATTCTCAAGATAAAAGCTACAGCAGAATTCATTTTGACATTGTCACCTCATAAATGTACCACAAGTTCTGTTTACCTCCCACACACAGCAACACCCAAATTTTAAGTTTCTTTAAAATACTAGGTCAGAAAGAGAGTTCTGACTGCAAGTGATGAGGACCGGGAAAGGGAAATTGAGGGAAGCCATAACAGTCCCTATCAACCTGAAACCCAAAGGGGACAGAGACAATGTCAAAATCAACCTGCCAAGTTCAGGGAAAAGCACAGACTCCTGGATAGCGATGTTTCCAAAGAGAGTGAGCGCTCTTTTCTTCAGTTTTCCTGGTCTACCATTGCACCCTGATCTCACGCTGTGCCTGACCTGACTTCCTTCCCTCTGTATTCAACCAGGAGATAAAAATGGTTCCCAAGGGGAGCCGATGGCAGCTTGGAGTAACACCTGAGGGACAGCAAGGCTGTTCTCACAGGCAGAGGGAGGCAGAGAGAAAGCCCCTGTCCTTGGAGGAGGTTCTGATGGGGGACTGAGTCCACAGGAGTCATTCTGAGGAGACAACTGAGCAGATCCATCCACAAACATGAACTCAGGTCCTCACACTCTGGTCTCGCATTTGCCAGCACTAGACCTGCACCGAACCGGATGCTGTGACCTCACATTTGAAACCTCTCATAAGGGTCAAACCCTCCCTTTTTTCCAAGTGCCTTAACCTCCTGACCAATTACAGCTGAAGACCTGGTCATCGATCCTGTGTCTGCAGTTTCCTCCTCTCAGCGTAGCAACAGCTTTCTGTTTTGTGTTTATCTCCCACTCAGGACTTTCACCCTGGCAATTCACTCTTCCAGGAATACCACCCACTGTGGTCCGGGCTTCCTTAGCTCTACCAGGTAACTCTACTTAACCTAGCCCTCGCCAGCCTTCATCTACCTGCTTCCCAGGGTACCATGTTACAAACTTTTATTTTCTCTTCCTGTTGTAACCAGCACCTCAAAATGGAAATTTAGAAGTTGGGGAGGGAGGTTTGGTTTGGTTTTTGTTTTGGTGTTTTGTTTTGTCTTGTTTTGTTTTGTTTTGTTTTGTTTCCTTCAGAAACCAGTGGCTTCTCCTAACTTCCTTAGGCCTAGGGTATAAACATTTCCCCCATCTCTCCTCAGTCCAGATGAATGGACAGAATCTGCAGAAGCTGCCAGCAGGACAGAGGTCCCTTCCCCTTTCCACTAGAAAGGGAGGGGTGAGCTGAAGACTGGAAGCCATAAAGCAAGCGTGGAGATCTGCATCATCTCCCTGCTCTGCGCCACACTCTGTCCTTACCGTGAAAGACATTCCCCACCTGAACTCCAAGATGGTGATTTGAGGCAAGCAGGCCCTTCCATCTCCTTGGACTTAGATTTGAATAAATCCTTTTTTGCTTTTACCAAAATAAATGATCTCCTGATTTGATTGGCGGTGAGTGTATGAACCTGAGCATATGAACCTGAATGACGGGTGACACTACTGTTATCTGAAGTGACCCATCATCCTTATTAACTAAAGTCTTCATTTTCTCCTTTCCCTCTGTGAAAGGCTTGGGTCCTAAGCACAGAAACACTTCTGTGACATCCTGGCTTCACCTTTAGCACAGTATACAGGAGATGTTAGATAAATTTATATTTTATGAGTGACCAGAGTAGCTCTAAACGTGAAAAGAAGCGAATTTAGATGTCCCATCACTGAGAAGGCACCATGTAGCCATCTTCTCCCAGCACCTTCCTTCATCTCAGACTAATTCCCGGCAATGAAGGGATGGACTGGCATGTGGGAGATCAAAGCTGCCAGGGGACAAACAATTTCCACTGCTGGTCCTCAAGGGGAGTAAGTCCTGGTACTAGGAAAGCTCACCCTTTCTCTGACTTGGGACAGACACATCTACACAGCAGCCTCCATCTGTAACAGCCAAGGCAGAGACCCACCAGGAGGCATTAAAAATCCAACAACAGAAGAAAGACTAGCTTCCCATCCCGGGTTTATGGACAGGAAACGGCTTAATGACAGGTGGTCTCTGTAACAGAGGTGGCCTCCGAGACCCATTCCTCTTGATTTTACTTTTTAATTAACTTTTATTTTGTCCCTTTTCTATGCCCCCACTGGCAGGATATTTAAATGAGAAAGGACTCACCGTTGTTTTGAGAGCAGCCCCAACTACCTCTCTAGCGGGCCGCAAGGGGAGATGAGCACTGAAGATCTCTCTGTCACAGATCCTGACGCTGCCAATAGACCCATGTGGGTTCTCATGACACAGCTCCAAATGCTGTCCTCTAAGCTAAAGGGGGCAGTTCCTCACCTTCTCCTGGGTGCCTACGCTGACCCCTCGGGCACAGCGTTCCTTCTGGTTAGGGGTTTTTGCCATCCACTGCAAGACACACTAGTGAGATGAGTCTATTGTATACAGCACCTGTGCATTAAGCATGAATAGCAAAATAGGCACATCCCAAGTCTTACTGTGTGGCATTAAGATAGGCACATTCCAACCTGGAAGAAATATGCTAGTATTTCTCCCCTTGAGGACCAGCAGTGGAAATTGTTTGTCCCCTGGCAGCTTTGATCTCCCACATGCCAGTGCGTCCCTTCATTGCCGGGATTTAGTCTGAGATGAAGGAAGGTACTGGGAGAAGATGGCTACATGGTGCCTTCTCAGTGATGGGACATCTAAATTCGCTTCTTTTCACATTTAGAGCTACTCTGGTCACTCAAAAATATAAATTTATCTAACATCTCCTGTATACTGTGCTAGCATATTTCTCAAATCAGGAGATCATTTATTTTGGTAAAAGCAAAAAAGGATTTATTCAAATCTAAGTCCATTATGTTCGTGATGTATCTGGTGTTTATGGTCATGCTACGAGGTGTTATTTGTGTTCTGGTCATGTTCAAGAAGTCAAAGCAAAGGCCCAGAGAAACTGAACTTATCTCAAGTCCCATAGCTAGTGAGTGCCATGGCTGAGATTCAATCCCAGTAGTCTGATTATTGAACTATTCTCTTCAACTGCTCCAAAGTCTGAAGCATACGGGTCTGAGGAATGAGGAAAGGACAAAAGGCAAATAAATAGGTGAGTATAATGGCAACTAGACTGTATGAGATTGTAAATGCAATGAAAAGTCATTTGTATTTTGTCCTGCAAGTCAAAAGGAAATATCAGGGTTTGAATGAGAAGTGTGTGAAGGACAGGACTGACAGGTGACTGTAGGTTAAAATTTTATCACTTACTTGTTTTTTGCATATGGCGCCTCTTCTGTTGCTGAGGTGAGTGTGTCACAGGAATAATGTCCTTTGTGACTTGGGCTCTGCTATACCCTCAGCGCTCACAACACTGTCGGCCACATAGAGGACACTTCATTTTTATTGAGTAAATTAATTAAGGGTTACAGTTTTGATCTCAAGTGCCCCCCAAATCATTCTGTGTCTGTAAACTGTTTCCATGGGATACCATACTCACCAGTGGATTCATGAATAAGAATAAGCCATGAATAAGTTCATTCACTGATGAATGTGCTGTTTAGAGGTGGAACTTGGTTGGAGATGGGTCACTAGGATTGTGATCTGGAAGTGTGTATTATTGTCCTCAGATCCTGTCTCTTGTCTGTGTTTCCTGGCTTCCGTGGGATGAGTAGCTTTTTTCCTCCATGACCTTTCACCATACATTTTTAACTTGAAGTGGGCCAACTTTGGACTGAACCCACTGGAAATGGTGAGCCAAGTAAACCTCTCCTCCTTTAAGCTGTGGGTGTTGGGTATTATGTCTCGGGCATGGGAAAACGAGTAATATACCAAGAAAACCAGGTTTAAAACTCCAGTGTCATCTCACCTAGCTCCCGTAGGTTCCTTACCCAAGCACTCTGCTGCCCAGCAGGGCTCTCCCCACATAAGGTTGCACAAAGTGGTGCCTGGAACTTGTTCTGCTCATCCCTGCCCATTTCTCACCTGCTGCCTGCGGAATATGAGGTGTGGCCCCAGGCTTTCTGAGCAGACACAACGGCTTCATTTCGGTCTGCAGACTGTAGCTTACCTCTCTGCATTCTCTGATTTCATCCTATCAAAAAAGGTCATCCTTAGCTTTCTGCTGCACAGTTTCCCCTTATTATTAAGGGCATCACAGAGCATCATTTGATCACAAATAAAATAGAGGGGTTGTGGGCAGCAAAACACCCGTCTGTCCTCACCCCTCCTGTTCATTCCACTCTCCGTTTCACTGCTCCTTCCACATCCTCCATAGTTACTGCAGAATGCTTAACCTTCCACAGGATATTTTCATGCTCCATTTTCCGTGCCATCATGAAGGAGATGAAAGTAAATGGAGTTCACTTTGGATGAGCACTGTCATCGTCCACTTAAGGGCTCACCGGCCTTCTCTGCTTCCCAAAAGGGAAACGCAGATGCAAAGAGAGTGGAGGTGTTTTCAAATTAAATGCATTTCAGGGAGTCAGTTAGGCAGGAACAAAAGCCTCTTGCAAGGAATGCCACACTAGGAAAGCACCTATGATTGATTGGTACAGATGAGCCTTTACTTAGTAACGAAACAGACCAGCACCAGACCAGCTTAACTGGCTTCCACACCCTCCCCCGAGGCTTAGTGTGTCTTTTTCCCAACAGTTATTACTCAGAACTACTTGTTTTACCTCTGCTTTCAGATACTGTTATGGGTATCCACCCCCATGTAATCTGGTAGCTTCTAACAAAAACAGACAGTTGTTTTGCTTACAGATATGCAATTTGGGTCAGGCTCACCTGTAGCAGCACATACCTGTTCTACATGGGTCAGTTGTGTTTACCGCTCTCGAGGGCCTGGGGCTGGGGGGTCACCTTCCAAGAAGGCAAGTTTGTGTTGGGAACTGAGTTAGAACTGTTGACTAGGGAAGCCTCAATTTGTCTCCAAATGGGCCCCCTCATGGGGCCATTAGGTTTGACTGATTTCCAAAAATAACTATTCCAAGAGACTAGAATTCTTCAAGGTCTGGTTCCAAACATTCACTGTTGGGAGATAAATTACGTCCCTAAAATACTTTGATCGTAATTGTCACCATCGATACCTCACCAGGTGATCTTACTTGGAAACAGTGACTATAAATAAAACCACATTAAGATGAATTCATTCTGGTGGAGTCTAATCTGGCCTGACTGGCATTGTTATAAAAAGAGGACATTAGACACTAAATAGAAACGTGCAGAGAGAAAACAACATAAAGCTATACAGAGAAAATGCCAAGTCTAGAAATAGGAGTGCTCTATTTATAAGCCAAAGATTGCCAGCAAACACCAGGGAAAAAGCAAAGAACTGAATGTCCCTCAGCAGCTTTGGAGGAATCAACCCATCCAACACCTTATTTTGGACTACAAGTTTCTAAGACAATTGCTTGTCAAGCTCAGAAGACAATAAATGTCTATGATGTGAAGTATTCTGTGACAGCTGCCCAAGCAAACTAATCTACAGTCCCTGCATCATTGTTGGCCAGATCAGTCACAGTGCCAGCCAGGACTAAAAGGGAATCAAGAGAAGTGTCAATATTTTTTTGTCTGTCATTAAGTCATCACAGATATGGAGACAGAGGCTATGGCTACCTTGTTTTCCATTGTGTTCCCATTTATTGAGAGAAAAGAAAATCAAATATTTTTAATATTTTGGATGTTCTGAATAAAATTGGTTTAAAGGTACCCTTCCTAGTATATTTCTTCTCAAAAAAAATCTTAGCTTCTGGTCTGTAGAAAAAAAGTATCATTGTAACTAGCAATGTAAGCTTCATTTATGTTTTCTAAATCATGGTAATTCACAAAAGTGTCTGGCCCTCCACTGTCAGGGAACTCACCAACTCTGTGTGTAACCACAAGGAGATTAAGCATGCTTGGACATGAATCAAAGGATTCATAAATGGTCAGTCAACTCAAGTCTTATGACACCTCAGCTGTTCCTTCTTTGGAACAGCTTGAATGGTGTACATGGAACTCTGTGTCCATTGGAGGAGCTCTCATTGAAATCCAAAGCTCTGCACACCTGCCCATACCAAGTGAGGCTGCATTGATATGAGCCCACCTTGGGGCAGGATAGGGAAACAAAACCTTATGAGTCACAGTTGCCAGATCATGTAAAGAGGAAGGCGAGGAGGAAGAAGAGGCTAACCTGGAAGAAGAGGGAAGGAAGGAGGAGGAAGAAAATCAGCAAGCAAAGAGGAAGAAGTAGAAGCCAGAAGCTACTATTGATTAAGGTCCTAATACAAACCTAGTGCTTTATGTGTCTTATTTCATTTACTCACTATAAAATTTTTATAGTTCTCATTATTTTCCCTGAGGAAAATGAAGATGAGAGGACTTAGGAGCCTTGTACCCACATTGCAGCCACAGAGAATGGTGAGAAATTTAAATTCACATAACTTCAAATCCTGTGCTTTCTTCCACGATCCTGAACTGCCAACCTACAAGGGCTAAATTACATCCCAGAGCTGTGTGATCACATGAGATGGCTTGAGCCAGGGAACATGGAAACAGTTAGCAAAAGTCACCTGGGGGTACAGCAAACATGTGGAAAACCTGGGGCTCTAGAGTCTTACTTCTCTATTTTTGGGTATACTACCTCCTAACAACTCAAAGGACAAGATTTCCCATATGTGCATGAAATCTCACAGCACAGTTTCATACGTATTCACACACACACTTCACTTCGTGCTATTCCTCTTACATATACTATCTGTTCTTTGTTAATAACTGTGGTCTCCATGGAAAATCATGGGCAATACATCAGTTTCTAAGACTGACAGAGGTGGGAGGAGGAGGGCCCTGCCTTCCCGGTGGCCTGGCCTCTTTTCTTGGCTACCATTTCTTTCCACAACAGTTCTGGCTTTGAAAATATTATTCATTATGTTCCCTTTGGTCTTCTGGGCTTCATACTGGAGGCCTTGGAGTCTGGAGGAAGAAGGAAGGGAGAGGGAGGGATGGGAGACAGAAGGGCATCAAAAGTCCATGAACCAGGTCAGCCAGAGGAGTGACTTCCACAGCTTGAAAAGATGAGGAGGTGAAGGATTACCGGAACCTCCTTTCCTCCTGGTATGGCATAGTCGTAATGGTGCTATGGGTACACAGCAAAGGCTCACTAAAACAATAAATAAACCACAGAGGCTGTACTAAGTGTCCTCTTATCTAGCATAGTTTGCTGAAAGACAAACTATGGCTCCCTGTCTGCTGCCATTTATTAACCACACTTCTGATACCTGGCAGTATTACTTTAGAAAGGCAAAAAAGTTCAGAAATCCCTATATTCTCTTATTGTGAATAGAAAGCAGAAGATTTAAGTATTCAAGAAAGAGCATTGTAGATAGATCTTTCTCAATAATAATGAAGCCTTGATTTAGAGTTAGATTCCATGTACGATTTTCCTCTGGCTCTATAGAAATACCCTAACTCATGCTAACACTAAAGAATAGCTGACCACATTTTCAAAATGCTTCCCCAGGTGGTCTATGCATTTGAATTAATGAAAGAGGTGACAATGAAGCACCACAGACAGGTAATTCAGTATAACCAATTGGCACTTTAAAATTCCTCGTTTCTCTTTTAGCGTCTTTTTTCTTAACTCATCTAAAATTTCAAAGAGCCTCTTCTAGGATAGATACAAATAACCCAATAATTTCAACAATACAACAGGATAGGAAGATTTAATCCTAAACTCTCCGTTTCTGAAGCATCAGTGTAACTAAACTATAGGCCATTCAAGCTCTTTCTCAATTCTCATACAAATGTAGCTAGCAAACACACTTGCTATTCTAAATCCCCAAATTGTGATTGTTCTCCATTCAGTATCAACTGATACACAAACTTTCTAATCATTAAAGACCTTTCAGGTTCTGCCCCGTTTTGACTCTAGGGTTGTTTTTTTTCTTCCCCACTCCCCAGGGGGTGCATAACATGTAATAAAGTGAATTTGTCATTATGTTCCAAGTAGGACAAGGGCATCTGGACCTTCTTCCAGGTCCTGCCTGTCCCTCTCCAACCAGTGCTGCACCCCAGGAGTTAATGAGAACTTCAAGCTGAGGCAGACCTGAATTTAAGTCTCTGTCCTATTAGTAAGATCATCTTTGTCTGAAAGAACGTTGACTCAGTTAAAAATGAAAGAAGAAATCCATTTCATAGGATTCTTGAAAAGAATTAATAAGAAAAGTGAACATAAATGACTTAGCAAAACTGACATAAAGGGCTGGATAAATGGAAGATGGTGCTGTCGAGGTTATTATCTCCAAATCCTTCAGTCACATCAAGACCTAATTCACATGTAACTGCCAAGATTACCCAAGCTTGGGAGGAATGTCTGTCTGTCTGTCTCTCTCTTTCTCTTCTGAATCCATAAATCATTAAATTGAATCTCTAGAATGGACAGTCTCCATATAGATACTTTGTGTAATTATTTTAGTAGAAGAAACAACACCTGATGGTTACATATGTGCTAAGCACTTCATTTGCACGACTTCGTTCATTCCCTGCATTAACTCACTGGGGTTTGTACTGCTATCCTCCCCATTTTACAAACCAAAAAACTGAGATATAGGAAGATTATTTATACCAGGTTTCACAGCTATTTAATGATGACATTGAGGTTTGAAGCCAGAAAGACAAGCTCTGAGGACTTTGCTCCTAACTGGTATACCCTACTCATCACTGCTGATATCTCATCAGGCTGAGAGAGAGTGACTTCTTAAACTTTTATACAAACAACATCACTTGTTTCACATAAGTCCCAGTCCTATATTTCAATAGAAAGGAAATGGCGTTTAAGCAAATTTGGCCTCGAATTCCATTTAGACACTTAAAAGTTTTACAAGCTTGAACAAGTCATTTAACATTTCAGAATCTCCATTTACACAACGGAAAAGTAGAAAATTCTTGAGCGATTATAGGAGTAATAGATTCCAAATGCCTTACATCGTAAGTATGGCAGGTACTCAACTAATATTTTTTATTAATATAGCTTGAAGGATTCAGTAACAAAGATCAGATTTTATGCATTTTTTTGTCCTTCTTAACCAAATCTCAGAATACATTCAAGATATTTTCTTGCACAGAAGAGAAACTCAGTGTGTATTTATGGCTGGAATAAGTGACTAGTGTGACCCAAGTAAACTGTCACAGGAAAGCTTGAGAAGTGGCCCCATTTGGTTGAGTTTGTAACTGGAAAGCTTATCAGTAAAGCAGCACAGGTTCCTTTACACCGAAGTGACATTTAGGCATAACAAGTGATCTCTCCAACCTAGGGCTGCCTGAGCTCAAGGCCAAGGGGGAGCTGCGGTGGACGGAAGGCGGGCAGCACCACCTACTGAACTGTGATCATTCACAGTACAGAGAGAGGCCAAATCATGAGCCTCGTCCAAGGCCCTCCACAGCACTTAAATCCTAGCTGAATCAGGGCTTAAGTGACCAGGACCTGACTGAAGGGAACAATGTTTCTGGGAAGAGCAGCGTTGGTTTCAACCCACACTGCTCTCTCTCCTCAAACCAGCCCCTGCTCCTGAGTGTCCCTGTGCATCAGGGAGGGAGCTCAGCCTCTTAGGAGCCAGGCTGGAGCATTCTGGAGCTCATTTTCTTTGCTCTTTGACTGCATTCCGCTAATAAGTGTAACTTTTCTAAACACTCTTAAGAGGTCACGGAGTTCTTTCCGAATTATGTGGGTATTTAACCACAACATTGGCATCAGGGAAGCCTCAGAATAGGAAAGAATAACACCAGACCTAGGCTTTTTATCTCAATGAGCCGTGAGCAGACAATACTGGATCCTGACTCAGTTTACCTGTTTCCCTCCCCAGCATGTGTGCATGAGATGAGGGAAAAGTGGAAGATTCCAGTTTGTAAGCACCACTCATGCTGGTCTGTCTGACTCGCTCAGGTATCTGGTACTGTCCTGATACTCCATGGATGGTTAATAAGGGTTTGGCACATACAGAAATGAAGCGCACTGTCCTTCTGACATGGAGATGGAAGGCAGATCTCTCCTGTGACCAACACCCATAACTGCAAACACCACACAAATCATTGTCACAGACCACTGTTATGTCATTTGAATAAACCAGGCTCTGGCCTCAGCTTTCTGCCCTCACAGCTCTTGAATTGTGACCCTCATGATGATCTTATGTGGTGCTTGAGGACCCAGAGAGCAAAATTGTTGATTTGATGCCTTTCAATGATTTGTTCCCAATTTTTAGCAAAAGTAAGTTCAGCATGTCATAAGTTATCAATAAATACATTGTTCCAAACTTAAAACCGTTGAGCTTATAATTTTTTTTTAATTTATGATGGTGCAAATGTGATACCCATTTAGTAAAGCCGTGCTTTGAATTTTGACGTCATCCTGGGTTGGCGGTACTTTGTGTAACTGGGGAGTGGCCTTCAGTCATGGCTCCCAGGCAGGTTTAGGAAGAGAAAAGCTGAGATGCTACAGTATGCTCCGTGGCTAAGTCTGATGTTCCTGAGGTTAGACACATCCTGTGTGTTTTCCACCGATCATATTTCCAGCTTGTGGTGGGATAGGTTCGTCCATTGTGAGTGGAGAAGTGGCTGCTCTGCAGAATAAGTTGGTGACAATGGTAGCACTCACTGAAGGGGAATACAGAGCAAAGGAGGGGAGAGATGGAGTTACAGAAAAGAGGAGAAGAAAAGACGAGGATACCGCTGAGTAGGAGGAGAGTGGATGAACTGCTGGAGAGAAAAAGCTCACACATGGTTCTTCCTGCTCAGCTCAGTAAGGGACTCATTCTCTGGACCACGCTGTGTCCTCACATGTCCAGCCATCCCTCACCTCCTCTTCTGCCAAGGCTCTGCAAGAAGCCCCATCCTTAGGGAGACTCCAGAAGAACATGGGTGACAGGCTGCTGTGTTCCTTTCCACCAGTCACCTTGAGGCCAGGTGTCTATATTTGGGCTGTCACAACTCCTTCACCTTACCCTCAAGTATGCCTGCCTGCGTGTTTGTGTTTCTCATGGTCCCTGTGCAGTGTGTCCCTCTCTTGTTCTTTCTCTGCTTTCTCCTGTATATCTGGTTATTTTGCTTTTCCTGTGTCTTTCTCTGTGTGTCTGTGTTTTTCTCCAAGTCTTCTTTCTCTCTTTGCATGTGTCTCTGTCTTTATCTCTGTCCTTCTCTGTCCAGCTCTGTCTCTCTTCTTTGTACCTCCATACTGACTCACTGACTACCTTTTCTCTTCCTGCTCTCTTTGAGTGTGTGTCACATACCCACAGGTGTGTCTGTCACAGATATTGGCTCTGTGTCTGTGTATATAATAGGAACATCTGAAAAAACAACCATGCCTGCCTTTTCCATCACTCTGCTAGTGTCTGATTCTGATTCTTAGTAAAAGCGCTGCATATTGCTTCTTCAAATCAGATTTTTGAAGCTCTTTCTGGTGATGGTAACACTTTGCAGAGACATAAGACTCCACCATCTCAGCACTGATACCCACATGAAGGTCTGAATCTCAACATTCCATAAAAATGCTCCCTCCTTTCTTTCCCCTGAAAGCTGCAGAGAAGTTACCAGTCTCTCAGGGGCTTTGAAACTCCCTACATTGGACCCCCAGTGCCTTGTTGTAGCAGCTGGAGAGGGGGTGAGGCAGAGAAGGTCATTAGGAAGATGTCCTCTGTCTACCTCCTGTGGTGAAGTCCATCCTGGGGGGGGGGCTGACAGCTCACTGGCAGATCTCCCTCCCTGGAAATCTGTCCACCAGATTGAGCAGCTGGGACAGCAGTTTAACCTGAGGGTCAGAGGGCAGCCAGGCGTTATCTACCAACTGGCTGCCTTCCCTCCGCCTGGCTGGCTTCACCTTCCCTTCCCCACTTTGACAGGGGGGACTAAGCCGCAGGGCTCCCGCCAGGGATGTGGAAATGTGAAGTCTTCCAACAGCCCCCCCTCCATTTTTAAGTGAATAAAATTCTACACCGATTCCTTATTAATAGCACATGCTGGAGGGTCCCTCCCGAGACACAGGAGATGAGAGTGACAGCCCATCCATTTGGGCGTGCACAACACGTGCATGCACACACACACATACTCACCAGCATGCGTATCAAAGCCATGTTGTGAATCTTCAGTTGATTAAAGATGAAGATTGAAATGCATCTTAATAACCAGAAAATAACTTACAATCTAACATCTTGATTGTGTTAGATTTCAAAGGGTAGCAAGATGTGTTGAAGTGCACATATCTAATCACCAGCAGAATGAACAGATTTGTAAAAGTTATGCTTGAGGACATTATGTGTTGCTGAAACGTGGCATAATCAAATTCCCATTTAATTTTATTAATGCTAAAACTCAGGCTATATGCTCATTACCATTCTCCCTAATATTCATTTTCGGGGTTACTGAGAGAGCTCAATTTTAAATGTTTTCTTTTCCATAGATATTTTAAAATCAAAATCACATGCATTAATACCTATTGTTCAAGTAAGTAAGAGCACCTCCCCCTCTTTCTTTTAACTTTGATGCCATAAACCAAGCCTCAATGCTCAATATAAAAAGTTACACAAATATTAAGTGCTAAACCTATTTATTAACACAACTCTAGCTAGATTCACTCCTTTTCCTTTTCTTCCTTTTTTTCTGCAGAATGCCTACAAAGTTTCATTTCATTTGTAAAATTAACTGTCTATTATATGAGTCTAAGAAATGTCTTGTTTCTAAAGGAACTAAAAATAATTAGAATACAAAAAATATACCAGGTCTTCCCAATGCTAGAGAATCAAGACCCAATCTCAAGTTGGCCACGTAAAAGCTAGATGACCTTGCATATTTAAACTCCCAGTGTTTCTGCTATCTCCAAAGGAAAGGAGGAGAATGAGAAGATGATATTCTCTTCTTTACTTGTGAGATAAGCAAATTCAGGACATAAATACTTGGTATTGACAAAAAACCATTTAGATGCAAATATCAGAAGCCAAATTTATGTTTACTCAAGGAATTGTGCATTGCAGTTGAGGGCGGAAGAACATGTAGAGGAGGGGAGAAAGATTAGACTGATTGGTCAGTGGACCATATCTCGTATCCTGTGCCCATTGCTGAGACCTAGAAGTCTGTGTAGTGACTCACGTTCCCTTCAAGACGTACAGATTAAAGGAAGAGTCAATTCTCTCAAAAGAAGGGCTATCAGGACAAAAAAGCAATATATATGCCTGCGTTTCACCTGAGTTAACTCAGCACCCAGGTACCTGCCATTTGTTTTATACCCACTGAAATAATTCACACCTGACACGAATACCTGCCACACACTCCTTTTCCAGAGGGAACTCACACAAAGACACACCTGTGCATGTTGCTTGACTTCCAAGCTTCCTGGCTAAGATCACTCATCCCTGGTCATCTAGGATAACTGCACATACAATCTTTAGATGGAAAGGGGAAACAGCATCCCCTGGCTGTCAGAGCACAAGACAGCGCTGTTGGAGAGATCACTCAAATGCTTCCTGCACACAGGGCCTGCAGGTACAATTGCTCACAAGCAGGTCCAAGCAAGGATCACACTTTCCGATTTCCTTCTCTGACCACCCCTGAGCCCATCAACGTTGAAAGAGGAATCACTTTAACAGGTCTTTTCAGTGGGTTAAGTCTCCAGGAGCAGGTGATTGTTTTATAAATGGGTTGATCATGACCACCTGTTTGCCAGGCTAGGCCTCTGCAAACAATGCTGCCTTGGTGGGCAGCTGCTCCCCTACCTTTCTGGAATCTTCTCATTAATTTGCTTAATAGAGTCACTGCCTTGGCACTCACTCTTAGGTGCAACACAAGTTGTTTGAAATCAATTCATACCCTCTCAGCTTGGGCCTCAGTTAAACCTTCCTCTGCCCACGTGGTTCTTTGAGCTATAACTTACTTCTCCTCCCCACTTAGCCAAACAAAACACTGCACAGCTCTGGATCCTCAGGCCTAATGATACTACCGGAGTCAGATAAAGGAACTCATCCCTCTGCTGGTGTTTTCTTTAAACCAGGCAACCCGTGGCCCCAAGGGAAGCCAGTGGCCCAATACCCACCCTTAAGTCCTTAAAAGGTTTCCATCCTAAGGCCTTTCTTCTTTTGCTCTTCACCCTTAGCTGAGTTCCCTGCTGCCTTGGGTCTCTCCAGTCTCCTGGCCTCGCCTGGATACCCTGAACTCCAGAAACTGTAAGACATCAATTCTTTTCTATTTCATACATCCCAGTTTCAAGGTTTCAACCCCATGGTGCCTCCTTGGAATTCTATGACTCAGTACAGTATTGACCTCTTTTAGGGCTTCTCCAGAAAGTGGCTCTTTGGGCTGACGACTCCTTTCAATGGAAAGACCTCATGACTAAATTAGAAAAAATTAAAAATCACAACAAATCTTATATTCTAATAGAAACACCAAAAATCTTGAATTCTTTTTACTTGAAGGAGCCTGTCTTTGCACATTTGTCTCTTAGCAGCAGAACATGGTGCTCTCTCTGTTCTGATAGCCTCGGGCTTGCTTACTTCTGGATTGTTTGTATCTGGGAGTCACGGGAAGCCCATTTGTAGGAGTGAGGCACGGCTAGTTGTACTCTAACTGTGTATCTCTTTCCTCTCCCTGATTATACCTAGTGGTCAGATTTTTAGAGGCAGAGAGGGTACAGCAACCAATAAAATCAGTAAACACTGGAAATTGGGCTTGTATATATATATATATATATAGAGAGAGAGAGAGAGAGAGAGAGAGTTAAGGTGCCCTGTGATAGCTTTTATATGTATACCTACTTCACCACATAGAACTATAATCCCCAGATTGCATGTCTCAATTAGGGTGGTCCCAAGCAAATTTTTCATGAGGAATCTGGAAGGTAGAAGAAAAGAGGCAAGCATTCTGTAGGTCATGTACACTGCTGCCTGCCTGGTAACTGGTGTATTGGGTGAGGTAGTAACTAGCTGTAATAACTCCTCCCCTTGAGCCTCCTAGACCTTTATGAACTCCTTGTTCCAGGTGTGTGTTTACTTCCATGATAAAGGACCTTGCATCTGAAGAATGCCTGTAAGTTAGAAACATTTAATTAACACACATCTAAGCACATGATCATGTTGTTCAGCCCAAGATGGGGCATGAGATGCAGCCTTATAGAGGCCACTTGTTCAGCTCCCAAGGTGGCATGTAATCAAATCACTGTA
>PVJX010008878.1:0-63390 GCA_004027295.1 Dolichotis patagonum
TGTATATTTGAGTGGGTAAGATGGATGACCATATTGTTGTTTTTGTCAGATCGTGGAGCAGAACTGTTAACAGTCTCATTGTTTGAATGTCTACTTTACATGTTTTAACTTTGTAATTTGAACAACTATTTCCAAGAAGTCAGTATGTAATTAGTCAAGTAATAATTTCTTAGGTTTTATTGTTGTTGTACTTTTCCTTTTTTCCTTGGAATACTATATTGTTGCTACCCTTTATTGTTTTATTTTGTTTTGTTTTTCCCTCTTTAAATAAAATTATTTTTAAAAAAGTAGTATTAAGTCTCCTGTCTACCCCTGAAAGTTTACAGGTGGGAAAAACAAAGTTCGAAAAGGATATTAACTAAACCCAATCTTCTCATTAAATGTTTACTGAACACACTGGTATAAGAGGTTGGCCCCAAAACAAACTCAAGTAGTTGACATGGAGCTCAGGACACTGGAAAAAGACTTCAAGACAAAGTTTTTATAGTTTATTTGTTTTTTGATACAGAATCTTACTATGTAGTTCAGGTCAGCCTTGAACTACGTAGCCCAGGCTGGTTTTAAACTCTCAGTGATCCTCCTATTTCAGCCTCCTGAGTGCTGGGATTACAGGCATATAAACCCCAGAACATGACCCTAGACAAGTAGCAGAGCTCCTGAATGACAGGACAATATACTCCATGGTTCTGGAATTCATAAACTCTTAACAAATCTCCTTGTCAGAACATAGGGTTGTCTTATCTTCCCAACTATTCCTAACCTCTCATATACAGTCACCTAGATCCCACAGGATCCAGGAGTTCCAAATATTTAGTTTGGAATTCATATTCAGGAAAATACAGAGTTCCTGAGAATAGAACTTCTGTCCTGGCCTGGGGATTTAGCTCAGTGGCTTAAGCGCCTGCCTGGCAAGCGCGAGGTTGTAAGTTCAATCCCCAGTACCAAAAAAAAAAAAAAAAAAAAAAAAAAAAAAAAGAACTTCTGTCCTAACGTCACTCCTAAAGCCACCTAATTTTCAAAAAACCTCCAGTTTCTAAAAAAAAAAAAATCAAAATATACTGATAGCCTGTGAAGAGAGACACTCAGGTGAGGCTGAGGATTGAAGTGGCTAAAAGATAAGATAGCAAAAGGCCACCCAAAGTGATGGAAGAAATAGACTGTATCAATTTGTTAGACTTTGTGACAAGAGATCACTCTTGAATTAACATAGAGATGGCAAAACTAACATACATGACCACAATATATCAGCCATTAACTACTTCTTCCATCTTCTCCCCATAATCTCTTTTTTTTTGGGGGGTACCGGGGATCAAATTTACGACCTCACGCTTGCCAGGCAGGCGCTTATGCCACTGAGCTAAATCCTAGCCCTCTCCCCATAATCTCATTAGTTAATTCCCCAAATTTCTTGCTGTCTTCCAGAATCCTTTTGACTCACCAGCTCCCACTCCTTCAGCTGCCTCTAACACCCTTCACTATCTCTCTAAATGATCATCCCAATATTTTGTCACTGATCATCTTCGTATACACATTCTTATAAGCTCCCATAACAGTCCTACCTGCCACACTAGGGGAAAGATTGTACAAGAGAAATTGAAATCAAAATCTTGTTTTCGGGAGCAAATTTAACACTTGGATCAGATGAACGTGTGCCTTTGAAAATGCAACATGATATATAGACCAAGTAAACATTGACTCTTCCCTCTAATTTTTCCACCTGCCTCTCCACCTTCCATACCTTATTACCTGTCCTGGTTCTGTTTTTCTGAATTAACTCAAAATTTTAACTTTCCATTCCATTTTCATCAGTGGCATCCAAGTTCAGGTAGCTCTACACTGAATAACAAACTCACAGTTCTCAGGCATCCCCTGTTTCTGTATGTATCTGTATTAATCTTCTTACGCCGCCCAGCTTTGACTACATCATTCCCCTAAATGAAATCCTTTCATATATCTCCAAAATAGATATTTCCCATATCTGAACTTCATCCACTGCTGAAGACAATCTTGGCTTCTTCCTCTCACTCTCCACATCCAGCCTAAGCCATCAAATTCCATAGGCTATTTATTTACAAAAGATACAAATTTTGCCCACTTCTAATGACCTTTACAACTGATACTATGTCCAAAATAATCATCATATCTTGTCTAACTTCTACAGTAGCTTTCTAATCAGTCTCTCTGCTTCTACATTTGTCCTCTACAATATATTCTCAACACAAAAGACAAATTCTAAATATAAGTCAACTCATTATTATGTGTATGCTTGGGATTGTCTAGTGATTATACATTTCACTACGAATAAAAACCAAAGACTATATTGGCTTTCAAAGTTCTACATGATCTAGCTGACCTCAATAATCCTTTCTCTAGGTCACACTGCTTCAGTTACACTAACTTCCTAGCTAGTCTTCAAATACACCAGGCAGTAGCATTTGCTCTTGTACCTGGAACATTTCTCTTCCCCATCCCAATCATCTGCATGACACATTCCATCATTCCCTTCATATCTCTGCCAAAATGTCACCTTGACGTTCTTCCTTACCAATCCCCACTTGCATTATTCCATTTTCCTTTGTTCTGTATTTTTCTATAGTACCTATCCCTACATGTAATAAATTTATCAGTTTATTTGTTTACTGTCTGTCTCCTCAAGCTAGACGATAACCTGCATCAGAGCAGGAACTTTGTCTTGTGCAGAATAGTGCCTCAGTATTTGTTGAATGGATAAATTATTCTTTGCATAAATCTTTTATTCCAAACAAACTTAACCTTCTTGTTGTACAAAAATAATAATGGTGCTTTCAATATACCAGGAATTGGACTTATGGTTTGTCATTCTATTCAATCTTACTCAATTAACAACTTCATGAAATAGAAGCTATTTTTACTCATAATTTGATAATTAACAAAACTGAGGCTCAAGGGGTCAAGTAAATTATCCAAGGTCAGACAGCCAGTTAGTGGCTGAAATAAGACTCAACTAGGTTAGTCTGTCACCAAAACCTACTCTGTTAATCTTTACATTCTACTATGTCCCTACAACGCTTTCTCTATTTTATGACAAATTTGGATAAGTGGTTCTTTGTAGTTTTGCCTTTAATCGTTTTCAGGCTATGTTATATAGGCCTATTTGGTCTTCTCAAATAGCATGTAAATTCCATGAAACCAAAGTCTGAAACACTTTAAGCCTAATAACAAATATTATCTGCTTTTTAAAATACATCAATAAAAACTTGACTAAGGGCCAGGGATTTAGCTCAGTGGCATAAGCACCTGCCTGGCAAGTGCGAGGTCATGAGTCCAATCCCCAGTACTGCAAAAAAATAAAAAAATTAAAAATTAAAAATCAGAAAAATTAAAACTTGACTAACATGGCTAATTTTTCTTTTCATTTGTTACAGACAAGTGTTGGCTACTAGAATGATTGTTGTCATTTGGAGAAAAAGAACAGTTGACAAGGAGTGAGAAAATCTAAGAATAGTCTCAATTCTGTCTGCAAAATATACATAACTTTTAGGCAAATCACTTAGCCTCTCTGGTCCTTAATCTATCAATCTATAAAGAAAATTGGCCTAGATAAGACTCCAAGAATTGCTTAAAGCTCTAAAAACACTATTATCCTCTTGTTATGGTTTGTATCTAGATGTTCCCCCAAAGCCTCATGTGGTCATAGGATTTTTTCAGAGGTGGCTGAATCTAGAGTATGTGACTGAGTCCTAATGCTATTCTGGGATTAAGGGTGGGATCTGTCCGCTGATGGAGTGGCATCACCCTAATCCCAGTAGACTAGATACAATATAAGGAATAGAAATAGGTGTGTGTGTGTGTCTCATTGCTTTTTCTGTCTTCTACCATCATAAACTACTGCCCCTCTGCCATGTGCCACCTGGCTTTGGAGCCACTGATTATGGACTAAAACCTCTATAAACTATGAACTAAATAAACCTTTAACTTTGAGTGTCAGGTATTTTGTCTCAGCAATGAGAGAAAAGCTACTAAGACAGAATTTGGTACAAGAAGTTGGATCAATGCTGTGACTATCCCTGTTCAAGTAGCTCAAGTGGAATGGCTTGTGAGAAGAGTTTATAAAAGTCCAGAGATGCTGGCTGAAAAAGTAGCACTGGAATGCCTTAGACTGTACTGTATGAGAGCTTCTAGTCAGAGCTCAAAACACTAGAAAGCCAGTGAATACGAGGCTCAGCTGGCAAGCACAAAGTCATGAGTTCGATCTCCAGTTTAAAAAAAAAAAAAAAGACTAGGCTCAGGAGGTTTCTGCTGGGCAGGGCTCCGCTGGTTCCTGAACTCCAGATCATGTGATAAGTTATGGCTTGGCGGAAAGTTTGCATTTTTCTCCTGTCTAGAGACTTTGCCTAAGACTAAAATTAAGGGAAGCAAACTAATCTTGTAGAAGAAATTTAACAGCAGTTGAATGTTAAGGCAGTTGCATGGCTACTGCTGGGGACTTTTAGCCAGGGAGATACAAAGGAATGGGACCAAAGCAAGTCCAAAATTCAGCAAGACAAACATTAAGTCTTACAGTTCTATGTGCAGCATCCAAGGCAATCTGTGGCAAGATCTGAACTCCAAAGCGCTTGGGTATGTTGAGAATCAAGAGCAAAGAGCCCAGCAGAATGATTCAAAACATTGTGACTCAGAAAAAAGCTCCAGTAAAGCTGTGTATTGCTAAGATAGAGCAGAGGAGATCTTGATTGCTGAAAAGGAACAGGAGAGTAGAAAAGATGGCCTCAGTGAATCATAAGAAGAAGAAGAAGAACTTCACTCTTTGCAGCCTCAAAATGGCAAAGGCAAAGACCGTTTTGAGAAGAAAGCCCCAGAACACCATGTTTCAGAATGGCAGCAGCCTAGAGAATTTGCTCCTTGGAACTGGATTCAGAATGCTCAGCAATCCAGGTACTCAACCCCTACAGCTAAGAGAGAGGGAACCCTGGCTACTGCTGCAGTTGACAGAAGATATTGGCATCATCTATGTGGTGCTGGTTTTAAGTGCATGCAGAATGCAAGAATTGTACAGTCAGGAAGGCTTCAAATTCAGATTTCAGTAGAAGGCCGAAGAAGCCAGGCAGTGTGCCCCTGAAAAGATAGTGTGAGAAGTTGTGAGTGAGAAGCCAAAGGTACAGTGGAGACCCCAGAAGTTTGGAGAAGGTAGGAACATTGATCATCTGAGGAAAAATGCAAGGAGAGAGCAGAGAAGCCCCAAGAGAAAAGCCATGGGAGCTACCACACCGGAAGTGCCATAGGGGTGGAGCCACCCAAGCTCTTTGGAGTTCACATTTTGTCACAGATTGCCTCAGATACTGCACATGGAACTACAAGACTTAATATTTGTCCTGTTGGATTTTGGACTTGCTTTGTCCCCATTCCTTTGTATTTTCCTATTTGTAACTTTTGGAATGGAAATCTCTATCTTAAGCCATTGAATGTTGGAAGTGTTTAGCTTTTCTTTTCATTTATATAGGGGCTTACAGCTAAGAGTTTGCCTTACACCTCAGAGATTTTTGGTTTAGGCTTTTTAGCACTGCTTAAACTTTTAGGACTTCAGCAACTCTTAGAAGGTAAATGCCTCTTGCATAACAGGATGCACATGAATCTTTGGGGGGCTAGGGTGGAATGTTATGGTTTCTATCTAAATGTCCCCCCAGAGGCTCATATGGTCATTGAACTTTTTCAGAAGTGGCTAAATCTAGAGTGTGTCATTGATTCCTAGTGCAATGCTGTGGGATTAAGAATGCTGGGATGAAGGGTGGGTGATTGCTGGATCAGTCCACTGATTGGATTGGCACTGCCCTAATCTCAATAGACTGGATACAATACAAAAGACAGAAAGTGTATGCTGTCTCTCTCTTGCACTCTATTTCTTTCTCATTGCTTTGGCTGTCTTCCACCACCATGAACTGTTGCCCCTCTGCCATGTGCCACCACCCTGCCTTGGAGCCAGCCAATTATGGACTGAAATATCTACAAACTGTGAGCTAAATAAACCTTTCCTCTTTTTACTTTGGATGTATTTTGTCTCAGCAACAAGAAAAGTAACTAACAGCCGAGGATTTAGCTCAGTGGCATAAGTGCCTGCCTGGCAAGAGCAAGGCCATGAGTTCGATCCCCGGTACAAAAGAAAAAGAATAATACTTACAGAAAAGTAACAAAGATATTCCTGAATATTTACTATATGTCAAGTCCACAGTAATAGGCTAAATCCTTCTACTTTGGTTAATTGGTATATTTTCTTAGGAGCACTATTTCTTTTTTTTTTTTTCCTTTTTTTTTTAATTGGGGATCGAACTCATGACTTCACATTTGCCAAGTAGGCACTTACGCCGCTGAGCTAAACCCTCGGCCCTAGAGCATTATTTCTTCTATAGATGATTTCAGTGCATATATAACACATTTCTCAAAACAAGAAATAAGTTACAAATGTGGCTTGTTAATGCTACTACAGCCATCTAAATGATACAGTGTAAATTGAGAAGAAAACCCTAAGAGAAGAAAGCTCTAGTCAGGTATATTTGCATACATCTCTAATCCCAGATTTTCTGGAGAATGATAGAGGCAGGAGGACCACAAATTCAAGGTCAGCTAGGGAAATTTAGCAATATGGTCTCAAAATAAGAAAATTTTTAAAAAGCTAGGAATGTAGCTCTTGCTTGGTGGTAGACTGCCTCTGTGTTTGTTCCCCAGTAGTGGGAGAAAAAGGATGGTTAGGAGAAGGAAGAGAAAGAAAAAGATGGCAGTGGAAAGGAAAGCGAGGCAAAGGAAAGGAAAGGAGGTGGAAGGAAGGTAAGCTAGCTCTATAATAAGTATATCAATTGCAGCAAATCACTGAAAAAAGGTCAGTTTTTAAAACCATAAAATTAGAGCAACAAGAAGGCAGATTCTAACAGGGAGGACTATGATGAAGCAGGTAGAACTTAATAGACTAAATGGTATGATAGAAAGGTATAGAAAAAAATGATATTATGATAAAGGCAAATAGTACAGAAAAATAAATAAGGCAGGGACAGTGGGTATGGTGGCACATACCTGTAACCCCAGCACTCTAGAAGGCTGGTACAGAAGGATCACAAGTTCAAGGCTAGCCTGGGCAATTTAGGAAGCCCTTGTCTCAAAATAAAAATAAAAAGGGCTGGGATATAGCTCAATAGTACAGTGCTTGCCTAACATGCATGAGGTGCTGGGTTCAATTCTTAGCATCACAAAAAAGAAGGGGGAAAAAAATCTTTTAGTGGCTCCTAGAGCATGCTTTGGAAAACACTGATTTAACTGACTCCTCTCATTTTATTTCAGGAAAGAAAAGCTCCTTTAGAGCCTGTTTAGGGGAAGATGGTAGAGGAACTAGTGTCTCAAGAAAGAAAGGCCTCAGGAGTTTTGAAGCAATCTCCAGTGATTAAAAAAATGTGGCCCATGATTTCTCAGTCTTTCACTGGGCACTTGATTTTCTTTTAAAACAATTAACAAATTCAGACAAAAGCATCTCCGCTGTAGATCTTTTAAAGTTTTCTGAACCTTAAGAAGCTTAGAAGGTGGGCCCAGGGGTTGGCTGGAGCTCAAGCATAAGCCCTAGTGCAGAAACCAAAAAACAGACATAATAGTTTGGTGGCAAAATGACCCCTAACTTAGCAATAGTAATGTGGTAATCAGCCTTTCATGTGCTGGGCTTGGTGACACATACTTATAATTTCAGCACTTGAGAGCACAAGGATTGCAAACTTAAGGCCAGCTTGACTATAGAGCAAGGCCCTGACTCAAAAAGAAAATAAAGATGGGCAGAGTGGCACACACTTGTAATCCCAGCACTCACAAGACTGAAGCAGGGGGATTGCCCTGAATTTAAAGCCAGCCTATATACTACATAGTGAGTTCAAGGCCAGCCTGAACTACAAAGCAAGACCTTGTCTCAAAAATAAAAAAAGAAAGAAAGAAAGAACAGTACAGTGTTACAGTGTTCCCAAATAAATAAATAAATGCGTTTACGGGATCATATGATTATTTTTTACAAGCTAATGAAAAGATAAACCTAATAACCTTTCCTAACAACCTAATGAAAAACATAAAAATGGAATTACTGAATAGTAATTTTATGAAACAGGAAAATTATTCAGAGGCAGTAAAATACCTTGCCTGTGGTTACAGGGAAAGTTAATGGCAAAGTTGGAATAAGAACATAAATTTCTAGTTTCTCAAATTAGTGCATTTCTCAGTAAATCACACAAACTGGGGAAGTTTTGACTAATTATTAATTTAGTTCCATGAAGTAGCCAACCCATTCTTATTAGCTAGTTTTAAAATACAGATCAGTGTGCAGACTGCTCATGAGTAGTGGCAGAAGCGATATCCCAATTACTGGAACTTCAAGTCTTATTTAGGTTCAGTATAGTAATATCTCTTAGAGAACTACATTGTTAGGGAAAGGAGGTCTTAGAAAGTTCCTACAGAACTGGGAATAGGCACAAGCTCCATAAAGCAAGTTCCCACAGGA
Organism: Dolichotis patagonum; assembly: GCA_004027295.1. Lineage (NCBI taxonomy): Eukaryota > Metazoa > Chordata > Mammalia > Rodentia > Caviidae > Dolichotis > Dolichotis patagonum. The sequence continues at coordinate 8,498 of PVJX010008878.1, forward strand.
CTGAGTAGCTGGGGAGGCTGTATTCCTAGTAATACAAGCAAGGAATCAGCCAGACTTGGGATTGAATTTTGGCTCTGTTACTTTATAACTTTATGTACTATATGAAACATTTCTTGAGTTCTACAGTTGTAAAATGCATCTAAGAACACCTATTTTGCGACGCTATTAAGAGATCAAGGTAAGGAGCTAGAGGAATAGTATAGAGTATTTGTCATGGTTAAGAATTTAAGTTCTGTGTTATACTGCCCAAGTTTTTTTTTGTTTTTTTTTTTTTTTTTTTTTGGTACCGGGGATCGAACTCACAACCTCACGCTTGCCAGGCAGGCACTTAAGCCACTGAGCTAAATCCCCAGCCCTACTGCCCAAGTTTCAATCCCCGTCTTGATTCTTGTTAGGTGTTTAACTTCAGAAGTCACTGAACTTTTCATAATTCCAGTTTCCATATATGTAAAATGAAAAGAAATAGTGCTGTCACAATTTGTAATAGCCAGATCTTGGAAACAACCTAAGTGCCCATCAACTAAGGAATGGATAAAAAAGTTGTGGCATTTTTATACAATGGAGTACTACTCAGCTATAAAGAATAATCACATTGAGATATTTATAAATAAATGGACACAACTTGAGACCATACTCATAAGTGAAATAAACCAGACTCACATGTGTAAATACCATATAGTCTCCCTAGTATGAGAGTTGATAAGAGTATATAAGATTTTATGGTAATCATGAGTCCCCATCTCATAGCTTTGAAGCCTTTCAATGTTTTCATTCATCAGCTGGAATGGTTTTATTCTGTTTTGTTTGACTTTATTATGCGTGATGGTATGAATAGCTGTTTTGAAGAAAACAAAACATTATGACAGCTATTGCTGATTTAATATCGTCCTTCTTAGAAGTCCCACCATGCTTCTATTCTTCTATTACCATTGGTTCTATCATGTTGTGTCTTATTGGGATTTGAATATATGTGATAGTATAAACAAAATTTTTTATTGAAAATGAGATATTATAGTATCCATTCATAATTCTCTGTTATTCGGTTCAGAATGCCCTGTAATTCTTTCATTCTTTGAATGGTTTTATACTATTTTGTCATGTTTGATATTATTGTATTTAAAACTATGCTCAACTATAGCAGAGAAAGAGATATTGTGATAGCTACTGTTGATGTCCGGTTGTCTTAAAGTACTGTGTTGCCTACGTTGTCCTGTTCTGATCTGCTCTGTTCTGCCCTCTTTTGTTTTATTCTCTTTAAAATTAAAAAAAATGTAAAAAAAAAAAAAAAGAAAAGAAATAGTGCTATCATAGTTGCATGGAATGAGATAATATTTGTTAGCACTTAAGCATAATGGCTGGCACATAGCCCAGTAAAAGCTAAGGTAATGATAACAGTGACAGTAGCGGTGAAAAACCAAATTACCCATGTTTTCTACCCAAAGCAAGAATGGGAAAGAAAACTACTTAGTTCTGTTCTCTTCCATTTATTACCCATTGCCTTTCTTCTTCTTCAGCCGTAAGCCAAGAACACTAGACTAGATGGCAGGATACATGGCTTTAAATTAATTTTGTTATATACTATTTATGATTTTTTTTTCAGTATTGGGAATTAAACCCCAGTACTCTAGGCATGTGTTCTACCACTGAACTCCAACTCCAACCGTTTTTATTTTATTTTGAGCCAGGGCCTTGCTAAATTGCCCAGTCTGGCCTTGAACTTTCTATCCTTCAGCCTCAGCTTTCCAGAGAGTTGGGATTACAGGTGTGTGCCACCACACCCAGCTAGTTATGAGACTTGAAGGAACAAATTTAACTTCCTTGAAGTATTTTTATGATACATTGCTTACTCTGAGTTGTTAAAACACCAAATGATTAATAGATTTTAAAGTAATTCGTGATCTGCAAAACATTATATAAATGTGATAGGTGATTCTTTTTATCTGCCACAAAATAAAAAATAAATATTTTTACCAGTAAAAAGCAACTTTATCTCCAAGTTTCTTCTCATGAACATTTCGATCCAGCACATTGTAGCAGATATTGGTAGTTGCTCCTTTCATCCACTCAATGAAGATTTTCCCTTTGGTCACATCAAAGTTATACTGCAGGAATGGGCCAGGGCATGGGGTCTTCCAGTAAAATTCCTTGGCAATATCACCCCAAAACTCTGCAACAACAAGAAAAACTCAGATATTGCTAGATTTTTTTAGGGATCTATGTGTGGAACCAAGTTTTAACTTTCTTGTCCTAGGACCCACCATCTGGGTGCCTTCCTTACCTGTCTAATTTTATCACTTACCATTCTCCTAACCTACCTTCTATTCCTTGTTTTTTTTTTTTTTCCTCTTTTCTCTTTTTATCAGTACCAGGGATCAAACTCACGATGGCTCCCTTGCAAGGCAGGCACTTATGCCTCTGAGCTAAATCCCCAGCCCCCTACCTTCTATTCCTAAGGGCTGAATCTTGATTCAAATTCTTTCCTTTGTCCTTAAAAATGTCTATTCATTTTGCATAGTAGATATTCAATATTTTTTTCTTTTGTGGTATTAGGAATCTCATCAGTAAAATTTTTAATGAAACAGCAAAAAAAATTGTTTTTCCACAGAACCTTCTATGATTACCTCTTGCTTTTCTCAAACTATTCTCTCTTAGCAATCATTTTTTGAGCATCTTCTTTTACCACTACTTGCACAAAGTGTTACTCACTATGTACTAAATGTTACTTTAAACACTTTAAATATAGAATTTCATCTAATCTTATCACAACCCTAAAATGGAAGCATTATTTCAATCTCAATTTTATTGGGTTCTTTGGTTGTTGTTTTGTTTTGTTTTGTTTTGAGACAGTCTTACTGTGTAGTTCAGGCTAGCCTTGAACTTACCATGTAGCCCAGGCTAACTTTGAACTGATGGCAAGTCTCCTGCCTCAGCCTCTTGGAGTGCTGGGATTACAGGCATGTGTCCAGCTCACTCTCATTTTACAAATTTGAAAATTAAGGCTCAGAGAGGTTAACTAATTTGACTCAGGTTACACAATTTACCTAAGTCAAGATCTGAATTTTGATGAGGAAGATATTTTTATTAAAAACCAAATGATGACTTTTTCTCTAGTTCCTCACCAAAGGAGAGAGCACAAAGGTGGGTTGTGAGGGAATCAGGACTTATATTAAGAGAAATTACTTGAGGTTAAAACACTGAGAATAAAGAAAATAAGAACTGATGCTGCAGGGCCAGGGATTTAGCTCAGTGGCACAAGCACCTGCCTGGCAGGCATGAGGTTGTAAGTTTGATCTCCAGTACTAAAAAAAAAAGAAAAAAAAACTGATGCTGGGATGTATACATAACTGAGCAGATCACACAATTATTCTGTGCATGATAAGGAATCTGATATTTATCCCAAGGACATGGAAAGCCATTAAAAAACTTTACACAAGTGCTACATGATCAGATTTACATTCTTAAAAATCTGCCGTACTACTCTGGAGAAAATGTACTCAACAAGTAAAAGAAGCAAAGGCAGAGAATTTAGGATGAATATTGGTTTGGGCGTTAGAGGGGAAAGAGACACTTAGAACTAAAAAGAGGGATGAAATCTTAGAGATTATCACCTCCTTCATTTCATAAGAAACAAAATCATACAGGCTAAACAATTTGTTCCAGGTTCCATGATTTAGAATTTATACAATCTAGGCTGGACAAGGTACTATATGCTACTCCTAGCTACTCAGAAAGCTGAGGCAGTTCAAGATCAGCTTGGGTGACACTTGAGACCCATCTTCAAAAACAAACAAACAAAAGAAAACTCATGCAACCTACATGAAGAGAGAAGACACATGAAATAGTTTTGAATACACAAAAGAATATAATGTAAACCTAAGTCCAATGGTATACAACCTTTCATTTTATTAAAGAAATCCAAACTAAATCAATCCTAAGGTGCCATTTATACTAACAAAACTAACAAAGATAAACAAAAAGATTCAACCCAGTGGTTTGGTGGTCCTGGGAAAACAGACACACCTATACAATAATGGCATTGTAAAGAAATCACCACAATCTTATTGGATAGCAGGGCAATGCTTGACAAGAGTCATAAAATTCTTTTGACCCTTTTATCTGTTAACTCAACTTTGAGGAATATACTCCAAGAGAGCAAAGTGATTACTAAAGAGATATTTATAGCAACACTGTTAATAATAAAAATTTAGAAACAACTCAAAACCTCAAAATTGAACCCAAGACCTTGCAATGCTAGGCAAGCTGATGAAAACTGGTAATAAAGTAGTACTACAATAGGATACTGAATAGCCTTTAAAGAAAAAGCAAGTGGAAACTGGCATTTAGTGAATGTCATTCATGTATCAGGACTAGACTAATTTCATTTAATATTTGTGACAGTATATAAAGGTCCTATAAAGTGTATATTATACTAATTTTATAAATGAGAAAACTAAAGCTCGAGAAGCAAAGGAACTCTCCAAAGTACTGTATGTCTAACAGTAAGAATACAGACACTCAAAAATATGGTCACCCAGCTGAGCATGGTGGCACACACTTGTAATCCCAGTACTCAGCACTCTGGAAAGCTGAGGCAGGAGGATCACAAGTTTGAGCCCAGTCTGGTCAACTTGGAGAGATCCTGTCTCAGAATGAAAAGGGCTGGGGATGTAAGACCTGGGTTCAAACCCATCTCTGGGGAGAAAAAAAAATTTAAAAAGCTTCCCAAGCATTGTGAAGTTTTGGGTTCAATCCAGCACCTCTAAAGGAAAAAAAAAAAAGGGAAAAAGATGAGGTTAGAGTGGGATAATGAACTGGTAGTTTTATTAGGTAGAAAGGAACAGAAGGAAAATGAAGCAGGGAGGCAGAGAAGTGAGAGGGACTTTTATGTATCCAGGATATCAAGAATGACCTGTTTAGAATGACGGGTGTGGTAGGGACTAAAAAAGATAAGGATAAAGAGGTAGAGTTGGGCTAGTTTAGAGACCTTGAAAGAAAAACAGAAGTTTAACTTGAAGCTATAGGAAATATTAAAATTTTTTACAACTACACAGAAAAGTGTTTCTAGAATATTATCCTAATGGTTGTTTAGCTAAATCTACTGAAGAGTTTGAAGGAGATAAGACTGGGAGACGAAATGAAGGGGATGCTTCTTTGATATAAAATATCTGTGCAAATGGAAGATTAATCTGAGAGACAGTTTGAAGAAATATTCGACAGAATTTGTTAAAATCATCCTTTGAAGTCAGGAAACAATAGTAGCACTAGTAGGAGTACAGGGTCTGTAGTAAAGACTACTCAGTTCAAATCCCAACTCTGCCACTGTTATGACTGTACAAGTCAGCTTACCTCTCTAAGCTTCAGTTTCCTCCTCTATAAAAAGGGGCTCATAACAGTTCCCCTACAAATCAAACTGGAATTGTGCTCAGCAAGCAGTAAGCAATCTGTAAACAGGTAAGATACATAGATATGTTTCTACAGGAGAGGTTGATGAAAGAGATTTATTAATTTGGGATAGTGCCATTGAATCTAGTAGGAATTTTAAAAAACTGAAACTAGAAAATTGGCACATGGAGATAGAAAATTGGTAAATTCTACTCATAGTCATGTTGAATATGGACCAATGAAAAGGTACGTGAACACAAATGATCAATAGCCCTGTGAAATATGGGACCAGAGCCTAAGTGAAATTCTGGGTACATGGGTAGATATATAGAAGTTATTGTGGTAGTAATAAATCACCCTTGCGAAACATGTAAACTCATGACGTGAAAAAATAGAAAAATAAAGAGGCCTGAGGACTCAAACTTGGATAGTGCCTGCAGCAATCAACTACTTTACACTTGATTCAGTCCTATCCTGAATTACCCAGTAATTGCTCCATCCATGTTATTTTTGTTATCAAACTAATCATCATCTATTGAATGCCTACTATTTATCAGGTATTCTATAATGTACACTTCACTTATTACCCACTTTAGTCCTTAAACAAACTATGAAGCAAGTATTTTTTTCTTTTTATTTTATTGGTACATTTTAGATATATGTAGTGGTAACATTCATCATAGGGATTCTGTACCTGTGCATGTTATATCTTGCTTTTGAGGCAAGTATTATTATTCATATATTGTAGATGAAGAAAAAGACACTCAGAAGTTTAAAAATTTGCCTATGACCCAGTTAATGACAGGTAGAGCCAGAATCTAAGGCTGAATTTTCATTGTATGATTTGTGGCCTATGCTTGTCCCACTACGAAACATCAAGCTGATTCAATTGCAGTTTTGTTCCCTTACCAAGACTAACGGTACAGACAGGGAATTTTCCTGGTATATTTTAAAAGACATGGAGATATATTAGAATCTTAGTTACCGACAGTGCCTAAATTAAAATAAAAACAAAAATTTTGGGCAGAGGTACAGCTCACTCATCTAATGTAAGAAACCCTGGGCTTGATTCCTAGAACTGGGAAAAATTGTTTTAAGTGACATTTAAGTGACTTATTCAGTCTTATGTTAGCGATTTCACCAGGACTTCTCATATACTAAAAAATAGATCTGGGATCCCAAGATGGTACCCACACCATTTACTGTCTTCTCAAGAGTTGTGAAGTTTCCAAGTTAAAGGTCTCAGGAGGCACTGGATGAGTTTGTGTGAAAGGGCAGCAAAGAACTTTCTCTCTTGGCCTTCTCGGCCTTTAGAGACCCTCTTTTCACCTCAAGAGTCGCCTTTTTTCCCCTTGGAACTGTCCTGGCCGAAACATCCCGCTTCAGATCTCAAGGAAGTTCACCTCTTACACCAAGAAACCCAGGTTCTCTATAGAGCCCCCACCTCCTCACGGAACTGTTAACTCCCCAGGGATCGCCCCAACTTCCAGGGAACGCTCAGCTCGCAAAACCCTCTACATAGAACCCCATCTCCTCTCGGAACCCCTTTTCCTTCTCAGAGCACCACAATTCTTAGGTGAATTTCCACCTCCTCACCCAACCCTCAATTTACCAAAGGAACCCGCCCAGCTCCTCTCCTCACTGGCGCCCCCGCTCGGGCTTGCCAGGCCCAGCCTCACCCCGCGGCTCCTCCACAGAGCGCCGGTGCAGCTCGCGGTAGCGCTGCAGCGAGGGGACGTGTGCGTAGCGGCTGACCTCGGGCGGCGGAGACCAACTCCGTGCCCGGGCCCCGCCTCCAGACTCCTCCCGGCTCCCGCTGCCGCTGCTGCTGCCGCTTCGGCCCCGTTCCTCGGGAAGCCCCATCGCGTCGAGTTCGGAGCGCAGCTGCAGCTTTGGCAGGCTCAGCCGGTGCCCGGGAGCGGAAAACAGTCCAACCTCCGCGAGGTGGAGCCTTTATGTGAGGGGCGAGTCCTGGTATAGGGCGAGCCCTAGGCAGTAGGGCCAGTAGTGGGTGGGGCCGTGTGCCGAGGGCGGGGCCAGGCTTAGCGAAAACGGAGATACACTGTACTGTATAGAAAAGTCTAAGGGTAGGGGCGGAGCCGACTTGCCGGAAGGGGTGGGGCCGTAGAGTGAAAGCAGGAGGGGCGAGCAGGCATGACAGGAGAGAGAGTGGGATCGTGCTATCACAGTGCAGGGGCGGGGCCAGGCATGACAGGCGAGGAGGTGGGCCCGTGGAGTGATGGGGAGTAGCCAGGCTTAATGTGACAGGACAGGAGGTAGGGCCATGGAGTGACCAAGCTAGGGTCTTGGAGTGACAGAAAAGGGGTTGGGTTAGGGCAGGACTCCAGCGAAAAAAGGCAGAGATCATACGAGGTGTTGAGTAAATCTATCGCAGAGTCTTCTAGCGGTCTGATTGCACCATCTCGACTGTCATTCTACCGAGTTGGAAAGCCAAACGGAGAACATTCCTCCAGGCGACAACCTTTCTGCCAAGTCCCCTCCTCTCTGAGCAACACTCCATTCCGTCCTCAGGAAAAAGTCTCTGACCTTGAGGGCACAGCCCTGTGGACAGGGCACCCCTCTCTGCTAACCCTGAGGCCAGCTCCGATTTTTTCCCACTTCAGAGGACATGTTTTCATTCTCCTCACTTCCATAAATCTCCACTCAGATCTAAACTACAAGATTCTTTGAAGACTAGGAAAAGCCTTCAGATCTTTGCGAAACAAAGACAGAAACAAAACGAAACGAAACTCCTCACTTCACAAATGGTAAACACAGAAAAAAATAAGTAGCTTTTGCAAGGGTTAAAGAGTAAATACCAACCAAAGTTAAGGCAACCCTGGGTCCCCTGACTTTAATCTGTTTTTACTGTCTCAGGTTGAAGCTAAGGCTTATAAAATACCAAAGTCAATGCAAATAGGAGGAATCATCCTACATTCTCTTTGCTTCCCAGTTTCTTTATCTAAGGAATTCCTTTCACCTGCACAATTTGAGCTCAGCTACCTCTGGTTTCGTTCTGTTCTCTCCACCCAGAAAGAAGCCTGACAGGATCCTTCATCTCCTACCTGCACTCACCATCAATAAGGGCCCACCTGCGCCAGGTGTGCTGGTGCATGCCTGTAATACTAGCATTCAGGAAACTGAGGCAGGAAGATAGCTGTGAATTCAAGGCCAGCCTGGGCTACATATCAAGACCCTGTCTCAAAAACAAACAAACAACAACAAAATACTTGTCAATTCACAGACTGACTGTCAAAGCAAGAAGAATCCTTAAATGTCTAAATCCAAGAGTGATTCTGAGGTCTAAAAAGTTGGCCTCTGCTTCCTGGTGCCCACACAAGACTTGCAACCTCATCTAGCACTGCCCCCCTTTCTGTCTGCTCCTCTATTCTTTGCCCAGATGACCAGAAGCCCAAGAATACCCTAAGCAGAAAAGTCTATGTTCAGACATATAAAGCAGCCTGCTCAGTTCTCTAGGGAAGGATCTCAGGGCCCACTCGAGACATAGATTGGACATGTATAACAGTGATGAGACATACACTTAATCAAAGAGACATCATTTGCATTGAAGGAACACACAGTTGACTGAAGGTACATAGACTCCACTAAGGGAGAACAGGTCTTTCAGGGCTGTGTGTGTCAAATCCCATGGAAAAGCTCTAAGGGGCATAAATGTCTTGGAATGGCACTGATCCTATTGAGGGGACATGGATTTTCTCCTAAGAGATATAGAAGCTGCCAAAGAGATTGGACCCCCAAGGAGAGGATTCAAATCCCACTGAGGGGCCTTCAACTACACTAAAGAGGTGAATATCACTAAGGGGACACAGACTTCATTTTGTGGGGAAACGTCTCTCAGAGGGCATCAGACCTCACAGAAGCAAAATAAGACTTCATTAAGGAAATAATGCCCTCTCTCTGGGGAGGAAGGCACGTGTAATACTACCTATACAAATAGAGGCAATTAGCATACCCTCCCACCATCACCACACAGCTTTGAGTGACCCTATCTCCTTTCAATCCTCTTCCCTATTTCTCCAAAATCCTACAGTTTCCTACCCACTGCCGCCACCTCCTGTCTACGGGCGGTACTGCGTGTGCTATGACCGTCGTATATGCTAAAATTGTTCAAATTGTCTTTGAGCCTGGAGTCTGGTGTTAGGGAGATTTGTGTCCTTGGTCTTGACTACGTTCCTCCAGTCAAGGGGGAACTGACTGGGGACTGTGTAATAGATGTCTGGACTGCAGGCCTCATAAAAAGAATATCTCGCAACTTAGAGATAAAGAAGTAGCACAAGCTGTACTGTGGTTGGAATTCCTGAAAATGTGGAAGTGATGGATAGGTTTGGGTGAGAATCCACAAGATTAAAGTAATGATGATGATGGCACTGAGTAGATGTCAAGTCCTTCGTGAGGCACCTTCCAATCCTTATTTAACCCTCACCACAACTCTTTAAATTGAATACTATTATTGCTTCTATTCCAGAGGTAAAGGATACCGTCTTACCCAAGATCACACATATTGTTCGTAGTATTACTGGAAATAGCACTCAGAGCACTCAGATATCTAAACTACAGAGACTCTCAGCTTTTATCCTCCTTTTTTTATCCCCTCCCTCTTCCCACACCATTATTTTTTTCTCAAAATGTCCTTTTCTAGAACTACATTTTTTTAAAAAAAATACCTCTTAAAATGACAATAAATATTCAGGTCCCAAAAACCTCGTTCCAGGTACTGAATCATAATCTCTGGAGTGAAATCTGGGACTTTGGTTTCAAAGATCCCAACACAGAGTGAAGTTTGAGGATGATTCTCCTGTGCTGATAGATCAGGGTTACAGAACAGGTTGAGGTTGAAAGAGGATCTGAGGTCAGAAGGGAGATCCGTTATCCGAGGAGGGGTCTGGGGGTGAATAATCAGTCTAGGGATGAAGTAAGAGCTGGGATTTTCAGAGGGATCTGTTGGCAGGGTGAAAGTAGAGGTCTAAGTCGGAAGTAGTAGTCTGAAACTGGAGAAGAGCATCTTATAGGAAGGAGAGGTTTGTGGTCCAGAGTTTTGGGTCAAAGACATGATCTGGGGGTCAGAAGGATTTGCAGTTAGAAAAGATCTGTAATCCAAAGAAAGAGTCTGGGGTCTACTAGCTGGATTCAGAATGGAAGGAAGGGGTTTGTGAGTAGCCCCGGAGTTGCGTGAGTAGCCCAGAGCCACCTTCATCGCGCTAGTAGCACGCTCACCACGCCAACCCGCCAATGCTTCCTAGCTCTCCATGGTCCCTCGCCTGCGGGCTAGCCGCAGGCTGCCAGGGCTAACTAAGCAGGTGGGAGCGAGTCAGATAGGGATGCAGTAGACTGTGGGGGCGCCCCCTCCCGGCTGTCCAGGAGCTCAGGCCCCGCCCTCCGCCCTCGCACCCCCACCCCCGCCTCAGCCACTTCCGGCAGGCGCTGTGCTGCTGGGGGGTGCGGGTGAGGATGGCGGCGGAGAGCGAAGCCAGCCAGGAAAGCGCCCTGGGTGCCTACTCACCGGTGGACTACATGAGCATCACCAGCTTCCCGCGGCTTCCCGAGGACGAGCCGGCGCCCGCGGCCCCGCTGAGGAGCCATAAGGATGAGGACGCCTTCCTGGGAGACCCTGATACTGGTGAGGCCCACCAGCTGCGACCCTGCCCCTCCTGGGAAGTCTCTGCCCTCATATGTTCTGAGCATCCACCTCCAACCCCCATCTCCTGAACTCGTTCCCTTCCTCCGGGACCTCTCCCTGATCTCTGTTAATTATCTGGTGGAGAAGGGTGCTTTCTGCCTAGGAGGCTTAGGATGCGACAAGGGAGACGATGCCAGGTACTGCGGTAGGAGTGATTGGGGTTACCTTTTGGGAGAATGAACCAATCAACACGGAGGGAAGAGCCTGAGGAACAGCTGGGATCACCCAGTGAAGGCTTTTCTCTAGCCATGGAGGACAGAATAGGAGAAACCAAGTCAGAGACTGCAGCAGGAGGGATAGAGTCTAGGTTTTAAGAAGAACTTCCTACAAGCAGGAATTAGGGGAAGCAGAGAGTCTGGAGAGATCTAAGAATCTCTTCGTGTCCAGGGAGGAATCGAGAGAACATGATTTCCCTCTGCCTGTGAGTGTTGGGTATTGGGAGACAGGAGGATGGAATGCATGACCTCTCAAAGTCCTTGGGGACTAAAGTACCTTTGCTATCCTGTGGATTACCCCATCCCTCTGGGAGCCATGGATCTGTCCGTGATGTTATTAAGGTACCCTGCTTCCTAAGAAGCAATCTGTAGAATTTTACTGTGTTCTCAGCCCTCTGCAATAACTACAAAGGATTGGGGGTAGGAGGGGAGATGCCTGGGGGTCAAGAGCTCCCTGAGCATTCCTTATCTATTGCTATCTCTTCTAGCCATGTGGCCCAGCTCTGTCCTCCCCTCCATTCTTCACCCTCCATCCCCCAGCCCTCTTCCTTAACGTCACTTCCTGGCATTAGAGCATCCTTCTGCCTCATTCTTCCTCCCAGTGCTTGCACTTGAACCTTATCCCTTACCAGTCTGCAGATGGTACTTCTTGGGCCCAGCCTTCCCTATTCAGGCTCTTCCATAGCTGCTCCAACTATAGGCCCACGGTTCTTTGCCCCACCACTGTTTTCAGATTCTCTGGCCTTGACAGGCATCCCCTGCCACCCTGACTGGACCACACTCCACCTGCAGTGGGGTTGAGAGGATGGTGAGGGTGGGCTGTGGAGGCTTTGGGCCACACATTTTAGGGCTGCAGGTCCAAACTTGGGCCCAAGGGGCAGTAGGGACAGAAATGGGAAAATGTGTCCTGGTAAATACCAGCCTGGAGCCAGGTCTTTTATTCAGAGACCATGAAGGTTGCTTCTACTCTGAGCACTACCTTGTGTTACAGTAGGTGTACTTACCCTGACTGAGCTTTAGTTTCCTCTTTCGGCTCAACAAAGCACACCTGTCTCTCCTAAGCTAGAGACTGGATAGCCTTGATATATTTTCTCCTGACTCTATAAATGTCTTAGCACTTTTTGAAATCCTGTGATTATTTATTTGTTTGTTTATTTATGCAATGATGTGATTATTCCATGCCTGTAAGCTCCACGAGGACAGCAGTCATGACTTTTATTCATTATCATCTCTTCAACATCCAGCACAAGAGCATTGGGTTCTCAGTAAATAATTGTTGAAGGAATAAATAAATGAGATGGGAGAATAACAGGGAAATAAATATTTCCAAAACCTCAGGGAGTATACTGGGGAGTTCAGTTCAGGCACTGCCCTCATATATATAGAAATCCAACAGAGACCCAGATCACTTGAGCTTCTGGGAATTTAAACTTCATGACAAGGTTATATACCCAAGTTTTCAGGGACTTGCCTTATACATTCCAAGGACCTTGCTATCCTATTAGTAGAAGTGTTTCAGTGCCATTTCATCTATACCTACTTTCAAATCTCAAGACTTCTTTGGTCCAGGTAGACCATCGCAGTGGCTAACATGGTCTCCTACATTGTCAGCTTCTTAGCCAAGACTTTGGTATATCTGGCTAGCCTTTAACCTTTCATTCCCCAAAACCAAGTGCCAAGCATCCCACAGCAGGCTGAGTGAAAAACAGCTCCATGATGACTACCCAAAGGTTGGAAAATTCTTTCCTTCTGTATTTCAAGCCCATATGTGCTTTTCTTTCCCAAGCATCTGCCCATAGATACTTTGTAAGTGCCTTACCTTCCATATACAGTATTCTATGCTGATACCATCATCCCATCCCACACACTTACTCTTCTCCAGTGCCATTCTTAATGACACTGCAATTCTGCCATCTCCAAAATGGAACCCCAGGAGCCATCCTGGATCCCTTCATTTCTTCTCACATCCGAAAAGTGACCAGGTACTCTCTGTCCTCCCACTAAGTATCTTCCAAATTTCATTGCACCATCCTGTTATCATTACTGTAGACCAAGCCACTGACTTCTCATGTCTGTATTACTTATAGGTTCCTAGTTACTCTTTTGCCTCTGCCCTCACCCCAATCCCTCTAACACTCTGTTCTTCTGCTCATGTTAGCCTCTGGTTCAGAATTTGTAATGGTTCTCCCCTTAAAGGAGTAAGCAAACCAGGGATGACCTCAGTCTCCAGCCAAGATCTCTTTCCTGAACTTTGGACCCACATAATCAACTCTGTTCAGGGTTCCTTTGTAATAAACCCAGCTAAAACAGCTACATCTAGGAAAAGAGTTTTAGTTGAACATGGTAGCACGCACGTATCTGTAATCCCAGCATTCAGGAGGCAGAAGAGGCAAGAGAACTGCTACAAGTTCGAGGACAGCCTGGGCTACATATCAAACCCAAAGCCTAAAGTTCTCTCCCCCCGCTCTTCCTCTCTCCCTCTTTCCTCCTCCCCTCTCCCCCTCTCTCTCTTTGAGACAGGATCTCAGTATGTATCCTGGGCTGGCCTTGAGCTTACTTTGTAGTCCAGGCTGGCCTCAAATTCACAGTGATCCTCTTGCCTCAGCCTCCTGAGTGCTGGAATTGTAGGTATGCACTACCATGCCTGGCTGAGACCTTGTCTAAAAAAAAGAGAGAAAGATAGAAAGGAAGGAAGGGAGAAAGGGAGGGAGAGTTTTACTGGATAACAAGGAAAATTCAGGAATAAAGGGCTGCAGGCATAGATAGATCAAGGTACTTAAAAAAAGGAATTAACTTTTCTCCATCTTCTGCTTTCTTTTTATGGCCTTTGTCGTTAGAAAGTCTCCCACTTTGTTGGGGGCAAGATACCCCCAGGAGCTACAGGCTTACATTCTATGAAATTAGCAGCCTAAACAGAGAGTTTTTGTTTTCTCTAATGGTTGTATCAAAAGAACAAATTTTGAGTCTTATTTGCCTGGCTTGGGTCACATCCTTGTCCCTGCATTGGCAAGAACCATATATACTTAGCCATACATACTTTGTCCAAGGAGAGGGAGTTGGCTGAGGGAGGGAAAGGGTGTTTCCTAAAAGAAAATTAAACAAGGAATGTTGTATAGGTTGATAAAAATCAGATGTCTGCTAGGCTAGCTCCCACAGAATCTCTCTCAAAAATCAGAATAGTGATTCATTGTCTTTCTCTCAAAAAGCTTATTTCTTCTGGTCCCAAACTAACCTTTTCCCAGTGTCCTGCTGTTGCTCTTACACATCAGTAAATCCGTGGTATTATTGCTCTAGCACTTACGTATACGTGAAGTAAATACTCCGTAGATTTTTTATTTTCTTACTTTTGTTATTATTTTTCTTTTCTTTTCTTTTTGCTGAATAAATGAATAGCTTGAGGATAGACTGGTGGAGTCATCTTAAATAGAGCCAGTTGTGACGGGGCTGTAATGGCCTCATCTCCTGCATCCTTTTATCTGACTGGAAAAAACAGATTGAAGGACAAGTACCTGGAAAATGTCAACTAAAATTAGCTTCTAAGGTTGGTTTTTAAAGTTGGAAATAGTTCACAATGCCATGTGAAGCAATGGAAAGGAGGCTTTCAAATTACAGACTCTTGGTTTCTCTTACTTATTCTTTTTAAAACCTTAGACAGGCAGTATTGCCTTTTTCAGCCTTAGTTTCCTCATCTGTAAAGTGGGAGAGAGTAGGGGCTCTCTCATAAAGCCATGCAAACACTTCACTGAGGGAAGATAGGCCAAATGCCTGGTATATCATCAGCATCAATAACTATAAGTTCAAAACCCTTTCCTGTACTTCTTTTGAAAATCTTGCTATATAGTTCAGGCCGGCCTTGAACTCACTGTGTAGCCCAGGCTGGGCTCAAACTTCTAAGGACCAAGAAGAGTTCAGCGCCCAGTGGGTATTTAACATTTGTTTGTTGAATAAATTCCAGTCTTATTTACAGATTCTGTGGTGCTGGTGTCAAGGGTAAGAGGAACGCATGACTGACTGAGGGAGACTCCCAGAAGACAACCTCTTTTAAAAAATAAAAATTTAGAAACAAGGTACATATTCATCATAAAAAATAATATTGAGGAAAAATAAAAATTCCTCTCTTGGGCTGGGGATTTAGCTCAGCGGCATAAGTGCTTGCATTGCAAGCCCATGGTCGTGAGCTCGATCCCCTGTACAAAAAAAAAAAAAAAATTCCTCTCTCTATTCCTATCTCCCTATAATTGTCATATATATATATATATATATATATATATATATATATATATATATATCTTTAAAAATGTATAAATCAGGAAAAGAAAAACTTATATATGTATGTTTTGTTTTGTTTTGGCTTGATTTTTTGGTTTAATTTTTGGGGGAGTTTTTTTTGTTTCATTTTGTTTTTTTGAGAGAAAATCTTGCTATATAGTTCAGGCCGGCCTTGAACTCACTGTGTAGCCCAGGCTGGGCTCAAACTCATAGCAGTCTTCCCACCTCAGCCTCTCCAGTGCTGGAATTAGAGGCATACACCACTACACATGCACTGTATAACTATTTTAATACTAAATTTATTGAGACATCATGAGAGTACTACAAATTACTTTTGGCCTCTACAAATACAAAAGGTGCTCAAAGTGGTGGCCATTAGCTTCCAGACATTTTATTGCACACTGCTTAAGTATGTATACATTTTTTGGACAAACTGTCTGTGTCTGTCTGTCTGTCTGTCTGTCTCTCTCTCTCTAGTTTTAAAAAGAAATATATGTGGCTGGGAATATAGCTCAGTGGCACAGTACCTGCCTGGCAAGCACAAGGTCCTGAGTTTGATTCCCAGTACGAAAGAAAGAAAGAAAGAAAGAAAGAAAGAAAGAAAGAAAGAAAGAAAGAAAGAAAGAAAGAGGAAAGAAAGAAAAAGAAAGAAAAATATATGTGATAAAATTCTCAAATAAAAATTTTCACCCCATATTATTCCAACCTGAGTCTTTTTCCCAAAAGCAACCACTGTGAGTAAATTCTAAAATGTCCTTGAATATCTCAGCATTTTTAAAAGATATTTGCCATATTTTAAACACTAAATGAAAATAGTGAATTGATTTCTTGCCAGCATAGAAAAATGAAAAAAAAAAAATGCTTTGGCTGGTTTTTTTTTTTTTTTTGTCATTGCCAGTACTAAAGATTGAACTAGGGAGTGCTGGGCTACACCCCCAGACCTTTTTATTTTAGTTTGAGATGAGGGTCTCCCTAAATTGCCCAGGCACACCTGTAATCCCAGCACTTGGGAGGCTGAAGGGAGGCTGAAGCAGGAGAATTGATATAGGAGAATGAAACTCCCGACCTACTATGTCTGGTACGAGCTCATGTTCTCTAAAATCGAAGAATGAATTTTAGAAACAACAAGGGTAAAGAGTAGAATATATTTATTGAGAGGAAGAAAGCTTCTGTCTGAGAGAGAGACAGAAGGGGTTTGGAGCAGGTTGCCCTATCTCAGCATTTTATCTATATGTGGTTTCTTTTAATATAAAAGAGGGAAGTCTGGGTCATGGAGGGCGTGTGTGTGTGTGTGTGTGTGTGTGTGTGTGTGTGTGTGTGTGTTGGAAGTGTTTTGGTTTTTTTGTTTTGTTTGGTTTTGGTTTTGATTTTTTTGCGGGGGGGTCTCTTTTAGACAGGGTCCCACTATACAGTTCAGGCTGGCCTTGAACTTACTTTATAGCCTTGAACTCACAGCAATCCTCCAGCTTTCCAAGTGCTGGGATTATCAGCATGTGCCACCATGTCTGGCTTTGGCAGTGGTTTCAGAGACAGGGTCTCATATGTAGTTCAGAGTAGCCTTGAACTTACTGTGTAGCCCAGGTTGGTCTCAAACTCCCGATGGTCCTCCTGCCTCAGCCTCCCAAGTGCTCAGATTACAGGCTTCATGGAGGGTTTTAAACATTAAATCCAGGAGCTGGAAATTTTGCTGGGTGTGGTGGTACACACTGATGAGCAATCTTAGAGGCTGAGGCAGGAGGATCACAAGTTAAAGCCCAGTCAGGGCATTTTAGTAATTTAGCAAAACCTTGTCAAAATTTAAAAAAAAATTTTTTTTTTAAGGGTCAGGGATATAGTTAGTATAGAGGCTCTGATTTCAATCCTCACTACTGCAAAAATAAAGTAAAAGGAGCTTAGATTTTATCATGTTTGCATCAGTGAACCATGATACTAGCTTGAAATAGCAAGATAATCAATTTTTAATTTTATCAAACAACTTTTTAAAAGGTTATACTCATAGTACACAGTGGCAGGTGCTCAAAAAGTGTTTGTTACTGGCTGAAGTGGTACAAGCCTATAGTCTCAGCTACTTGGGATGTGGAGCCAGGAGGAGCCCTTAAGCCCACAAGTTCAAGACCTACCTGGGCAGCATGGCAAGTCTTTGTTTAAAAAGAAAAAAGAAAGAAAAGAAAAAAGAAAAGAAAAGAAAGGAAGAAAGAAAGAATCAAAAGAGAAATAGTTAAATGAATAAACTTCTAAACATTTTTTGACAGTATGACAAAATTAAGATCAAGTTACTTGCCTAATTCTTTATTGTTTACAAACTTCCAGGGCCTTTTGACTATTTAGGGACCTAAGTTCAAGGCTACTACACCCAGAGAGACCTATGAAATAGAAAAGGTCTCAGCTGTGGGAGGCAGGAAAAGAATAAAATAACTTCAAACAGCTATAGTGCACTGGGTATATATCACCTTGTGGGATCCTTGTACCCATCCCACATGATAGGAAGATGAGGCTTATAACTTGAAGTGACTTGGTCATAGGCACCCAGCAAGTAAGTGACTTTTTTCCCTCCCCTGCCTCTATTCTTATTATCCTCTCATCTGCTCTCCAGACAGCAGCCAGAAGAATTTCTTTTTCCTGGTGCTGGGGTGCAAAACCAGGGCTTCTCACTTGCTCAGCAAAGACTGTACTATTGAGCTACAGCCCCAGTCTCCAGAGGAGTCTTTTAAAAACACAAAACAGATGACCTCGTGTTGTTGCTTAAAACTCTCCAGTAGCATCCATAATTTAAGGTAAAATCCAAGCTTCTCACAAGCCCCATGGCCCCAGCATATTAGGGACTAACTTCCATCCTTACTACTCTTTCCCCTGTTCTTCTATATCACAGCCACCCAGGCCTATTTTCTTCTAATGTGCCAAGTTCATTGCCACATTTGGGTCTTTATACTTGATGCTTCCTTTTTCTAGAAACACACACACACACACACACACACACACACACACACACACACACACACCTTGCTCTACCTGTAACTGGCTCCTTATCTTTCAGTTCTCAGCTTGAAAGTCACTTCCTTGGAGAAACTTTGCCTTATTTCCCCCTGGAAGCAATCCTCCTTTACCTCTCCTCTACCATTATTCTCTACATTTCTGCCTTCTTCATAGCACCGGCCACTACTTGTAATTATATACTCCTTTGCTTAGTTATTGCCTTTTTCTCCAATGAGTTTGGGAACTATCTGTTCCTCTCCCCCTGGCATCTGGCATAGGGCCAGACGTAGAGTAGCCGCTTCACAATGGGTGAATGAATGGATAACCTGAGCAAGGCTGCTTGGTGCCTGCCTCCGTGCACAGAAGGCTGGTCACCAGCTGGAGTAGGATCAGGTTTCTAGGAAAGGCTGAGTCCCACCCTGCTGGGAACACCATTGTTCCCAGAAGCGCTCTCAGCCCCAGTTTCCAAGTTCAAGGAATTGGCCAGGGGCCTCTGCCTTTCGGCTGCTCCCCTCTGGGTGCCTGTCTCTTCCTAACTCCGGGGTGCGTTGAGGAGACTCACTGCTGGCCAATAGGGCTTGAGTGACGGGCGCCGGGCGGGGGCGCCGCGGTACGGCCGAGGAGGCTGGCAGCGCCAGATAGGGGGCGCCCAAACCGCCCCCCCCAACACACACACCGCCCACAGACCCAGACTCCTTCCTGAAGTCCGCGCGGCTGCAGCGGCTGCCGTCGTCGTCGTCGGAAATGGGCAGCCAGGATGGGTCGCCGCTACGCGAGACACGCAAGGACCCGTTCTCGGCGGCCGCTGCCGAGTGCTCCTGCCGCCAGGACGGGCTCACAGTCATCGTCACCGCCTGCCTCACCTTCGCCACAGGTGTCACCGTGGCACTTGTCATGCAGATCTACTTTGGGGATGCCCAGGTGAGGGGGACAGGCAGGCAGAGGAAAGAAAAATTAAGGAAATGCTTGAAAGATCCGTGGGAACTGGAGAGTAGCTGAGTGGTGGAAAAAGATCAGGAGATGGGAACGTGTGAGGGTGGTGACTTAGAAGAGGAAGATCCCAAAGGAAAGGATTCTGGGACATTCGGGGAACAGAAGATGGGACTTCATCCAGGTAGGAAGCAGCGGGGATAATGAGGCAATGGTCATAGGAGAGAATCAAGGGGACAAGAGGACAAGGAGGTGCCTTAGTGAGGCAGAGCCTCCTGCTGTCTCTACCTAGTCCCCTCTCCCCTCTAGGTCTTCCAGCAGGGTGCTGTGGTGACCGATGCTGCCCGCTGCACGTCGCTGGGCATGGAGGTGCTCAGTAAACAGGGATCTTCCGTGGATGCAGCTGTGGCAGCAGCCTTGTGTTTGGGAATCGTGGCTCCGCACAGTTCAGGCCTAGGCGGGTAAGGAGCTCCAGGCCAATTTCTTGTCTCCTGGTCTGTCCCAGTTTGGTCAGAGAATCTGGGCACCAACTCCTCGTATTTCTCTCGTTCTGTACCCAGTTTCACACCCCACGCCCTATGGATTCAGAAGAGCAAAGCTATCATGGAATATCTGGAGGTGTTTTAGAACCTTTTTTGTTTTGTTTTCCACTAAAAAGGGAAGTTTGTGAACTATAAAGTGAGATGTGCGGCATGAGCGCCTGCCTTGCAAGCGCGCGGTCCCGTGTTCGGTCCCAGTAAGGATTAAAAAAAAAAACACCATTTAAAGTGAGGTGTACAGTACATACTGTCATTAAGAAAGGTAGGAATGTGTCAGCATTTAGGGTTGCAAATGCCTGTGAGTCTGACAAAAGCTTTGGGCCCTCTGTCCTCTAAAACTACACCCCAGGCTAGAGATTCTTAAAACTGAGGTTACAAATTCAGTTTATAAAACTGAGGTCACCCATGGGCTACACACCATATACATACTGGTTTAGTATGCACATCTAAATTGAGGGTGGTGGTGGTGAAATTGCAGATTAAACTCAGGGCCTTCACACTGAAGTACATCTCCACCCCTTTATTAATTCATACATTCAATTATGCAGTACAGGGCATTGAACGCAGGGCATTTGCACTGTGTTACAGCCCCAACCTGTTTTCATTTTTTTTGAGACAGGGTCTTGTTAAGCTACTAAATTGCTTAGGCTCAGTTCAAATTTGCAATCCTCCTGCCTAAACCAGAGTGCTGGAATTACAGGCATGTACCACCATGCCCAGCTCACACCTTTTTTAAAAAATTGTTTGCTATTATTAAAAAGTTCACAATTTACATAAAAACCCAAGTTTCCAGTATTTCTTGAGCAATCAAGAGATCTGATTAACACTGGGCCCACATTCCACTTGGCTGAGCTGAACTGAACAGAAGCTGTCTCCCATGATGAAACAGGTGCTATCCATTTTGCCATAGTTCCTGTCAAACCCTATTGTTTATCCTGCTTTCTTTATTTTACTTGGCTGCAGACATTTCGGTTTGCAGCCCCCATCTTGGATTAAAATAAGCCACAGAGTTCTTACCTTGGCTCCTACAAGGCCAACCCTCCTGGCTTTCCAAAGAAATTCTTTTAGGTTTGTACTGTCTGTCCTTATGTAATTATCCTGGGGGAAGGGAAGGGGGTTTATCAAGTAGGCAGGTGCAGGAAGCTGGCAGGGGTCCAGCTCTGGTCTAGGGTGGGGGCAGGGGACAACATCCTGCTCACCCAGTCTCTGAGTTCCCTAATCAGGGATTAAAGTCTCTAATAACAAAACAAGCTGGAGGAAGTCTGTTGAACCTCAGTTCCCCACCCCTTTGACTTTACTCCCTACCTTTGTAGGGTGGCTGAGTCTCTGAATCAATGCTCTGGGGTAGGGGGTCACAGATACCCAACTCAAGATGACAAACTAAACCCACAACCCTCATCACTGGGGGCTAAAGGGTGGCAGGTTAATGGTTCAAGAGGGGAAGCATGTTACCATCCCCTTTCCTTTCTCTGTTTCTCTAGTGGGGGTGTGATGCTGGTCCATGACATCCGACAAAATGAGAGCCACCTAATTGATTTCCGGGAGTCGGCACCAGGGGCCCTCAGGGAAGAGGCTCTACAAAGATCCTGGGAGACCAAGGTGGGGACCCTAGTGAGAAGAAAGGGTCCACAGGGCTCTACCTTTATTGCCCTTCCACTAATCCAAGAATTAATTTGCTGAATATTTTCTATAGAGGTGGGGAAAATAGTTGAGCTGAGGGCTATAGAGAAATAGGTAGCCACCCTAAAATAAAATAATGAACAAAAAATTCAAGTGGTTGCTAACAGGTAATACTGCAGCACCCTACTTCACTAGCAATCTTACCTACCAAGGAAGAGGAAACACAAGGAAATCGAAGGAGCCACTGAGTACCCTGAGATGTCACAGAGTTGCTGCACTAACACACATATCTCACTGTAGCCTGACAACTGTAACTTTCCCAGCGTGTGTCACATTTGAAGATTAGAAAGGAACAGTTACAGGCAAACTCTATCCCTTGAGAGCAAAAGAGGAAAGAATACCTAGAGAAGTAGATACTTGGTATTATGGCAAAAGCCAAACAAAAAGCTGTTATCACAGCTCCCAGTAATGATGTTGTGAAAATGAATTGGTAGAAGAAAGGTCCACCTTGTTCACCTTGTCCCTTGGGGCCCATTTTAAAAGGCAAGTATAGATTTCTACCTAAATTGGTTCTGTCCTGGCTTTTGAAAGGGTTTGCTTAATTTCTTAACTCTCCCTACTGTGGTAGATAAAGTCAGGGACATAGGAGGGCTACCTGCTGGGAAATCTTGGCCCTCCCCTGGGATAGTTGGCCTGTGTCTCTCCCCTGTGCCAGCCATCCCTGGCTTGGGGCTCTGCGGAGTTCAGCCCAGCACCCCCCTTCCAGTGACCTGGTCTCCTCTCTCCCTCGCCTGCCCGCCTTGCCCAGCCTGGGCTCTTGGTGGGGGTCCCCGGAATGGTGAAGGGGCTACATGAAGCTCATCAGCTCTATGGCAGGTAAAGATGCTCTTCTGGGGACCAGAAGCCCCTGCCTGCATGTCCCCTTGGGCTACCTTCTCCCATCCTCCTGGATTCTTCCCTTCCCAACTCCCCCACCTAATATCCCCTTCCCTTGCCAGGATTCTCCTTCCCAGGAACCCCCTTGCCCCCAGGACCCTTCCTCCTCCCCCAGGACCTCCTCCACCCCCTGCTCTCCGGCCCCCCCAGGCTGCCGTGGTCCCAAGTCCTGGCCTTCGCAGCAGCTGTGGCCCAAGATGGCTTCAACGTGACCCATGATCTAGGTCAGTGGGACCTGGGGGCTGGGGGAGAGGTACAAGGTTGATGGAGGGAATCTTTGAGATTTGGGGCCCATGTTAGGACTCCTCTTCCAGTTGCTCCTTAGACTTCTTCCCTACCCCATCTTACCCTTACCTGGCAGCAGTCTTGAACAAGGAGGATCTGGAAAGGGCCCATATACATCCCTACCTCCCCTATAACAGGCTCTTAGTGGGCCAAAGCACTTAGGGCCTGCTACTCACTCCTTAGCCACCCCACTGGGCAGGATGGCACAACTCACCCATCCTGGCCAGTTCTGGTGTCCCCTGTCCAGCCTCCTATTCCTGTCCCCAGCCCGTGCCTTGGCTGAGCAGCTGCCTCCCAATGCATCGGAGCGCTTCCTGGAGACATTCCTGCCACTGGGCCACCCGCCACTGCCCGGCTCCCTGCTGCGCAGGCCTGACCTGGCTGAGGTGCTGGATGCCCTTGGCACCTCTGGTCCTTCTGTCTTCTACAATGGTGGCAACCTCACGCTAGAGATGGTAGCCGAGGTGAGTACAAAGATGGGAAGCAGGGGTGTACCCCAAAGATCTTGCAGGGATGCCTCCTTTCTTCCTCCCTTGCCTTCAAATAGTTTCTTATTACATTTATTTGAAATTCTCCAATGAACAAAACTAACCTGTGGTAATAGAAATCAGAATAGGAGCTGCCTGGGATGTGGCATGAAAAACCGGGGTGACAGAAATGTTGTCTTAGTTGGGAGGGTACCTTTGGGCTCCTCAGCATTGGTGCCAACTGTGCAGACATAGTGGGGACCCAGCATCAGCCTTGGTTTCCCTAAATCCATTTACAACCTTCCCTGCCCTGGGGTTTCCTAGGACTGAGGGAAACATCTCTGGTGATTGTAAGGACTAAGGAGTTTGACACAGGAGGTCACCACACAACCCCAAAGAGTTTTAGTCTTAGATACTAATGAATTCTGAGAACTGTTGTGAATAACCTAAAACTCCTAGTGGAAAGTTATGTTCCAGAAAATGTTGCACAGACCAACTCAGTGGTCTTCTCATCTGTGTAGTGTAAGTGTATGTATAAATGTCTGCCAAAAAGTTGTGGGAATTACATAGATCTTTCATTCATTCACCAGCCATAGAGTGTTTACTTTGTGCCAGGCCCTGTGTTGGGCACTGGAGATGTAGATGTGGTGATAGACATCCATCCCAAATGTACTTAACTGCAAAGTCTAGATACTGGCTATAAAGTCTGCTGGATTTAGACTCATAGGGACTCAACTACATCAATTTCTCTCTCTCTCTCTCCCCCTCTCCTTCTCTTTCTCTCTTTCTCTCTCTCTCTCCCTCTCTCTTTCTCCCTCTTCCCCTTTTCTCCTTCCTCCCTTCTTTCCTCTCTCTCCCTCTACTGCTGCCTCTTTTTCTTTTATCTCCCCCTTTCCCTCTCTGTCCCTCTTTCCATCTTCCTTCCTCTCAATTCCTTTTCTTTCCTCCCCTCCCTCTCACTTCCTCTCCATCTCCCTTCTTCCCCCTCTCCTTCTTTCTCCCTTTCCTTCTTCCTCTGCTGCTCTTTCTGTCAGGTCTTTTCCATACATGTTCCCCACTATGCCATCTAAACCCACCCTTTAACAAGCCATCCCACAGAAAGAACATTTCTCATTGGTTCCAGCAAATGCCTCAAGGTTGTGTCTCATTGATTTGTCATAGACCTCATGACTATTCCCAAACCAATCATTGAGCCCCAGAAAGGAATGATCTGATTGGCTAGACCTTTGTGCCCTTACCTAGAGCTGAAAGGAATGAAGCTATCAGAGCTTTAAGAATAAAAACTCAGAGCTGAGTTAATGAACTTGCTGGACGCAGTAGCGAAGAAATTTAATATGTAGTTCACTGAGAGTAGCGAAGTCAAAGATTTCAAGTATTAACAAGTATCTTTAAAAAGGAGGTTCATAGTGATGATGCTAATTTAGGATTGTCAATTAGTATGCTGGGTTGGATGGAAAAAGTTATCAGTTTGTGCAAAATTGGTTCATTGGTCAGTAAATATGCTTTATGTCCCATAAAGGTCAGTCCTAATAGGTCATTTAAAGTTCCTGATTTGTAGTCACTTTATGATTGTAGTGCAATGCAGAAGTCAGTTTTGCTCTGCCCTAGGCAAATGCTGCCCTGAGTGAAAAGTCTGCCTTTTACACAGGAAGAGAAGGCAGCACACGCAGAGATGCTGAGGCAGAGCTGAGGACCTGCAGGGCTCAGAAGCTGTGTACAGCTCCCTGGGGAATAGCAGGATATGAGGTGGGAGAAGTAGGCAGTGGCTGCATCACACCTGCCAAGCTAAGCAGGTTGTTTGTAGAATGTACTTAGCACAATGCCCGGCACATAGTAAATACTCAGTGTTAGTACTTTACCTCCTTCCTTTTGCCTGTGCTACCTCTGGCTGATGAGGTGCCTATAGGCCATGATGGCTGTAGAAGGCACAAAAGTTGTAAATAGCTGATCTGTTTGTTCGTCATCCAAACATGTATCATAGGCCAAGCCCACATATTTACAATAGTGGGGGCCATTTTGTCCCCTACAGGCTCAGCACGCAGGGGGTGTCATTACTGAAGAGGACTTCAGCAACTACAGCGCTCTCGTGGAGAAGCCCGTGTGTGGCATGTACAGAGGTGACCTCTCCCTCAGCTCCCAGGGTCCCCCACTCATGAGGTTTCCAGTCCATGGCCATATCATTTTGGCCTGGAGACTCCTCTCCATTTCACAGGAGAAAAACTGAGTCAGTGAGCTGCCTGGTTAGTCAACTTTGAAGCAAGCCACAGCTGCCAGCTTGCCTTCTGAAGTATTATTCATGGGTCAGTCACCCCAAGTACTTAGAAACTGGAGTGGGAATCAGATCTAGCCAAAGTCTTAGACCTGAAAGTTGAGGTTCTGGCTATAGTTTTTCTTGATTTGGGCTTTGTGTGATCTTTGTCCCCTCGCCAGCCCCATTTTTACTGCCTTGTGCTTCCTAAAAAAAAATCTAAGACCAAAATCCATCTAACCTTCAGGATAGAATGAAACTATAAGGACAGTCACAAATTTGTTCCCTCTTTGTACCAAAAGGAAATTAGGGCCTGGAGAGGTACTAGAACTTGACTTGACTTATCAAAAACTTAATAAGAAAATCCAGAAAGCAGCTCATGATATGGGTGAAATTCACGTTTGCCAAACCCAAGATTGTGGGTTCTGAGTTTTCAAGGCTCAATCTCTAGCCTGATTTCTCAGTCAGTGGTACATGAAATAGAGGTAAAATCATAGCTCCAGAGCCAGCAAGACTTGGATTTGAGTACTAGCTACATTATTTACATTGAAAAAGTACTTCCTACTATGAACTTTGATCACTGCTTAACCTGTTTATGCCAAAGGTTGCAGTGTTTTGAATTTTTCGTATGAAGTTCACGTATGTTACCTAGAAAAATTCAAGGATCAAGAATTTAAAGAAAAAAATGTTATTATGCTCCATTGTTATGTGCCATTCTAAAAATGGAACACTAGGCATAAAAAGATTAAAATGGAAATAATAATGCCCACATCTCAGGTGGCCCATGAGGATCTGATGACATGGGAGGTTGCCTTGATCCAAGTAGGCACTGAATGTGTATCGAGTTTTCCATTTTTCCTTCCCCAGCCTGAGCTGTCTTAGCAATGCCAGCACCTTGGTACTCTAGGTTCCCCGTGTCCCCTGTGACATTGGACCAGTTACCACACCTATAAAATGAGGCTGATAATACTACCCATTATGAGGATTAAAGATCTGAATCAGTTAATGCTGCTGTTATGTGTCAGGTTATTATTCCTTTGATGTCCAAACATCCAGTATCAGAGTAAAAAGAGGAGGGTGCTGCTCCCAAGAAGTTTCATCTCGAGAGGGACTATCAGGGGTCCTGGAGTCTATCCTGCCCCATGGGAAGGGTTGAGAGGTGACACATGGCAGGCCAGGAAACTGGACATCTGGTCCCTGCTCTGCCAATGGCTGATAGTGTGACTCTGGACAAGTCATATGCCTCTTAAGCCTTAGTTTCCTCAAAAGGCAGAGAAAACTAAACTCCAGTGTTCCGAGTTGGTGTCTGGCCGTGTCTTTGACTTGGTATGTGAACTTGAGCGGGTCTTTTGCCTCTCAATGCTTTCGCTCTCCCCGCCATCTGAGGGGGTTCAGTGAGTGTGATGGTGGGATGTGCAGATGTGACAAGGGATCTGAAGATGACTTGATCTCCTACCGTCTTGGTCATTTTCTGTCCATTTAGGTCACCTGGTTCTCAGCCCTCCACCACCACACACAGGCCCAGCCCTCATCAGTGCTCTCAACATCCTGGAGGGTTTCAATCTCACCAGCCTGGTATCCCGAGAGCAAGCTCTTCACTGGGTGGCAGAGGTAAGGCCAACCCTGCACCTCACCTGAATTTGAGGACACTAGGAATAGAGAGATGGTCTACTGCCTTGGGGCAGGACTAAATCACTTTCAAGCTTTCTTATACATGATGATCCTCTGGGGGTGGGTGCTGGGAGTGGCTTGGCAGCCTCTTCCATATCCCTGCTGTGCTTTTAGACCCTGAAGATCGCATTAGCCCTGGCCAGCAGACTGGGAGATCCTATCTATGATTCTACCATCACTGAGAGCACAGATGATATGCTCAGGTAGGTGCTGGGGCATGACCCTGGGGCTTCCAAATTAGTACCAGGTGTGAGAAAAAGATCAGATAAAAAGCAGCTGGTGAGTCCCAAGTCAGTTTCAGCTGAATCCCAACTTCTACTTTGACAGTGCGTACCTCTGCCTGCACTTTGCCATCCCTTTCTGCACCATGAATTTAGTCTACTTCATATGGCTGTCACATTGTTTTGATCCTCATCTGTTCTCTCTTTTATTTATTTATCTATGTAAATTTTTAAACTTGGGTTTTTTTTTGTTTTTTTTTTGTTTTTTTTTTGAGACAGTATCTCACTGTGTAGTTCAGTCCAGCCTTGAATTCACTAGGTAGCCCAGGCTGGCCGTGAACTTGAGGCAGTCCTCCTATCTCAGCCACCCAAGTGCTGGGATTACAAGTGTATACCACATGCCCAGCCTTTGCTCCCCCTGTTTAAATAGAAAAACTCTAATATCAAAAATAGCCACTGCAAACACTGGAGATGGTAGAAATTTTGAGTATGTACTCATATATCCTCATTGGTAGCATAACATGGTAGTAGGACTGCAACCTCTGATGACACTGCTGCCACTGAGACCCTGACTTTAACATTCACTAGCTGTGCTACCTTGGACAAGTAATTTAAGCTGAGTCCATTTCTACAACAGCAACTTTTAGTACACTATCAAATGTGTCTGGTTTTGAGAAGGACTAAAACCACAGTATACATGCAAAGCATTTGTCTGGACACATAATCTATAACTGTTCAAATGTCAGTTACTATTAATTGGCAGTAAGGAAAAACATGGTACTACTTTCAGGCTAGCCAAGGGTAAATCAGAGGCCAGAAATGTAGGCCTTGGATATAGTTTAAGATAGAATATGTGTCTAGCATGCATGAAATCATGGTTTTAATCTCCAGCACTGGGGGGTGGAGGGGAGATGCAACCAAAGATATAGTAATGTAAATTTGAATGGGGGGGGGTGTTGAGACAGGGTCTTGCTGTATAGTTCAGGCTGGCCTAAGCTTGCAGCAATCCAACTGCCTCAGCCTACCAAGTGCTGGAATTATAGGCATATGCCATCATGCCTGCTGCAAATTTACATTTTAATTCAGACAGTCCTTTACAAATTAATGGACATAATAAGGCTAAATCAATTATAATCAAAAAGCAACAAGTTGGGGTTTTGGAAGTAGAGGTCAAAGGACACAAAATGGCAGATCAAAGAGGTAAGTTAAAGAGATCTTCTACACCCTGGTGACCATAGTTAAAGACAATATACTCTTGCATAATTCAAAGAGAATGGAAGTTAAGTGTTTTTACCACAGAATGGTAACTGTGAGATAAACACTATTGTTTTTTGTTTGTTTGCTTTGTGTTTTTTGGTTTTTGGTTTTTTGGTCCCAGGGATCAAACTCACAACCTCATGCTTGCCAGACAGGCACTGTGCCACTGAGCTATATCCCTGGTCCAATGCCATAGTTAATTAGCTAGATTTAGCCATTCCACACTGTGTATATTTCAACATATCAGGCTGTATGTGATGAATACATACAAGTATATGATATAAGAATTAAAAGGTTAACTTCACTGATAAAAATGTAAAGTAGAGCAGCAATCAAACTAGAAACTACATCAATGCCACAGGGATGAAACATGAAAACCAAGGTTTTGCCTCCCAGTCACTTTCAACAAAGCCTTGTGCGCCTGCTCTGCATGGTCATCAACCTTGTTGGTTGAACACCAGTTGAACATCTTCAGTTATCTTTCATAATTTATCATTCTCTAATTGCTGTGTATAACCAGCACATAATTATTAGCAGTGATATTGAGGAAACCCTCAGTTGAATTTTATATATGTAAATCTTGAGACTTTAGCTCTAAAATACACACACACCTATAGGAAATCTATTCAACTAATTCATCCAATAAATAGTTGTTTTGGGCTTATTATGTATCAAGTACTCTATTGCCTTGAAAAAAATTACAATAGTAAATAAAATCATATATATATATATATATATATATATATATATATATATACACTCCTCTCCTTTAATAAAACTTTTTTTTTTTTTTTTTTTTTTTTTTGTCTTTTTGAGACAGGGTCTCACTATGTGGTTCAGGCTGGCTTTGGGCTCACTTTGTAGCCCAGGCTGGTCTCAAACTTGCAACAATCCACCTGCCTCAGCCTCCCAAGTGCTGGGATTACCAAAACAAAACTTTAAATCTAGATAGCAAACATTACGTTAAATGAATCCAGTTTGTTTATTCAAAACATATTTCTAAAGCACTGAGTCAAGTAATTAGTTCTTGATTTAAACATTAAGTTCAAAATTGGTTTTAGAAAAGAATTTGAGTAATACTCAAATAAATGGATTCAGTTCAACAGCTATCTCCTTGGTGTTTCCTGTGTTGGTAATAAGTGAGCTTCTACCCTCATAGGCCTAATAGACCAGCAGGGGAGGAAGATTTAACCAAATAATTGCACAAATAAACACCATGGGTAAGTGGACTGTAATAAGAGCTTGTTTTGTGCTAATACCCTACTCCTTATCTTTTCAGCAAGGTGGAGGCCACCTACTTCCGGGGTCACATCAATGACTCCCAGGCAACTCCTGCCCCACTCCTGCCTGTCTATGAGTTGGATGGGGCTCCCACAGCTGCCCAGGTGCTGATTATGGGCCCTGATGACTTAATTGTGGCCATGGTGAGGTATGCCAGCTCAGCCTTGAACCTGGAACAAAAGATTATTTAAACTAGGAGGGAGGGAGCTGAGTAGATGGAAAGACAAGTGCAGGAGCTCACCTGTCCCTACCTCGGCACCCCAGCTCCCTGAACCGGCCCTTTGGCAGCGGCCTCATCACCCCCTCAGGAATCCTGCTTAACAGCCAGATGCTGGACTTTTCTTGGCCCAACAGGACTGCTAACCACTCTGCACACAACTTGGTGAGATATTGCTGTTTTCTTCCCCTGGTTGACCTGAGGCTAGACAGGAAGTGCAGCTGCATGGCTGCCTCTTCCTCCCTGTTTCCTCCAGGAACTTATAAAGAAATAAGATGTCACTTCATCCCTACTCCTGCGAATCTGGAGCATAGATAGAGTCTGGTGGGCCTGAAGAACCCTTATCCCCTTCTGTCATTGTCTTGCCCTGTGACTCAGGGAACTCTCTCATACCCTTCTCAGAACCTCAGTTTCTTTACCTGTACAAAGGGTATTGACCCTACTTGATGGCTGGGGGCTCTTTCCTGCTTTAGTAATCTATGTATGCAGGATGCTGAGCTGATGGGGCTTAACCCTGTTGCTGGGCACCAAAATGGGGCCCAAGGACTTAGAAATTCTTAATTGGAGATCAGCACTCTCGTATCCTGTAGGCTGGATCCCCAGCAGGGCAAAGACACATAAAAAGGATCTAGTGAGGATTTTACTCTTCTTTCCTGTTGCAGCAGTCTTTCTTGGCTCGGTCTTTTGCTCTGAGTCATCAGCAGCCCCTTAGTTCTGTGGATCCACTTACCGTTTGCCCGTATTCACCCTAGCCATCCAGGGTCTTTGCCCTTTTCACAGTAACACACCACTGCCCTGGGAAGGAACAATCTCCCAGGAAAACTGGGCCTGTGGATGATGTAGAAGAGAGAGAGGGATAGGAAGACCTTTCCCTTGGCTTGTCACATCCCATACCTTCTTTTCGGTCTCTGCCTTCTAACAGGAGAACTCAGTGCAGCCAGGGAAGCGGCCACTCTCTTTTCTGCTGCCCACTGTGGTCCGACCAGCAGAGGGGCTCTGTGGGACCTATCTTGCCCTGGGGGCCAATGGAGCTGCCCGAGGTCTCAGCGGCCTGACCCAGGTGAGGTTTCCTCCATTATGGGCCTTTGTGGCCAGAAGCCAAGTTATGGCTTGGGCTCAGATGACCCTCATACCCCTGGCTTGTTTTTCCAGCCTTTATACTGCAAAGAGGAGTTGAGCTGCTTCATGCCAAGCCTGTCTTTGGCACAAATGGACTGTGCTGAGTTTCTTAGTGAAAATGAGGTCCTAAAGCCCCAATCTTCCCATTTTACAGGAGAAATCACAGGGCCGGTAGAATTGAAAAGTGATAAAGCATCTGGGCTGCCTGTGTTGTGTCAACTTCAAGTCCCATCATCCCTTTATCCTCCATCTGAGTAGACAACCAGCCTTCTTTAGGGTCTGATTTTGAAAGGATGGGCCTGCCACTCTCCAGAATACCTCGGAACAGGTATTCACAGGGTGCGATGAACCTATCTATCTATCTATCTGACACATATTTTGGCAGGTGATGAGTTAACTTTGGAATCAGACTCGTGGCTTACATCCTAAATGCTGCCAATTTCCAACTATGTGATGCAGGGGGACTCTGTTAACCTCTCAGAACCTCAGTATCCCATCTCTCAAATGGAAGTTATAGCTATAATATTAATAGAGTTCTTACTAACTTCTGGGTACTTGTAAGCTTCCTAACTCTGGAAAGAATGAACACTTCTATTTTACAGATGAGAAAACTGAAGCCCAGAGAGGTTAAGTTAGGTCAAGTTCCTTCAGCTAAAGTGAGCAAGAAGCTCAGTTCCAGAGTCTAGTCATAGTCAGCCATTAAGCTGAAAGTACCACACTATTCCTTAAACAGCCCCTAGCTATTAACTCTGCCCAGTGTGGAGAGAAGGGAGGTGCGTGGGTGAGACTAAGAAGACTGGTACTAGTGGTGGCTCTTCCTTGGGTTCTTCTAAACTCTTGAGTGGGTCACTTTCCCTCTTCAGCCCTCAGTTTCCTCCTTTGTAAAATGCAAACATTATCATAGGCCTACCTATCTTTGAGGGCTGTTGAGAGACTCAGATGGCACAGCTGATATTTTTTCTATAGACTAAATCACTGAAGAATCTGGACCAAGGATGAGAACTGGAGAGTCCAGAACCATCACCTCTTGGACTTTCCTGATTTTTCTGCCCCTTGGTTACCCACAGGTTCTGCTGAATGTCCTGACGTTGAATCGGAACCTAAGTGACAGCCTGGCCCGAGGCCGCCTGCACCCCGATCTACAGTCCAACCTCCTGCAGGTGGACAGTGAGTGCAGTGTGGAGACTCCCTTTGGGTGGGCACAGGGACAGGTGGAAAAGGGGTTCCTCCCAAGGTATCCTCTGTGTTGATTACATAAACTCCCTTATAAAAGTTTGGCTTCTTTCCACAAATTCCTGTTGGAGCAATGTAAGATCCAGGGATTAGAACCATCCTGACATTTCCTGCCTTTGTGGCCTTGGGAAAATTATGTCTTAACTCTGAGCGTCATTTTTCTCATTTGTAGAATGAGATACAGTGGTTCATCCCGTAAACCTTCATTCATTTAACAGTTTGTATTGAATAAATGCTGTGTGCCACGAATCATCCTTGGTGCTAGGGACACTGCATGTACAGGCAGGAAAACAATAAAAAAAAATAGGAAATAGCAACATAAATTCCTGGCTGAGTATTAAAGCAGAATGATACAATGGGACCGATTCAGTGATCAGGGGAGGTTTCTGTTTGGTGACATCTGAGGTGAGACCTGAAGAGTGAGAAAGAGCCCACCATGCAAAGAACTGGGGCAGAGTTTTGTAGAGCAAGAGAACATATACAAAGAACCCAGGGCAGGAATGAACCTGATGTGGGTGAGGATAAAAAGGAGAACAATATGAGTGAGGATGAAATGAGATCAGAGAGGCAGACAGGAGCCAGGTCTGGACTTTATAGATTTATGATGAGGAGATGAACTTGCCTGTAAGAACTAGGCTTAATTTTGGACAGAGCGTTAATTTTGTAAATAGGAAAGTGTATATATTTTTGCAGAGTTTTTGTTGTGACAGACAATTACTACGCTAGTCCAAAGGAGATATAGAATTGATTGAGACATAGTCCTTCCCCCTGCAACATTATTGTAACATTATTATCAGTATTTTGCAGATTTAAAAAAAAAACAAACCTGAGACTCACAGAAGTTATAAAGATCAACTGGTGACAGAACTGAAATTAGAATATACCCCTGGCTAATAGCAAATACTGTGCTCAAATTTTTGCTGCATGGTCTTTGTTATCTCCTAGACTAAAGCAAGTTAGAAGCAGTGCTAGGGATTGAACTCACAACTGCATGCTTGCAAGGCAGGCACTTATGCCCCTGAGCTAAATCTCTGGTCCAGGGCTCACAATCTCACACAGGGGTATGAAGAGTAGGGCCTAGTGAAGGGAAAGTTCGTCCACCTGAGGCCATAGCAGGCTTTTTGGAGGAGGTGACCACTGCCTGCCCTTAAAGTATAAACAGGAATTTGGCATGTGGAGGTAAAGGACGTTCTGAAACAGGTGAAACAGAATGGAGAAAGAAGTCCAGAAAAAGTGGCTCAGAGAGAAGCCAAGAGGCTAGCTATTTCTGGATTCTGAATTTACTCAGCATCTTTGTGACTTTGCCACATTTACAAATCATCTCAACCTTTGTTTATCTAATCTCTCTCTATAAATGGACTTTTAAAAAACCTAAGTGTATTTTTAAAGGCCAACTTTACAATTACAAATGGCAAACTACCATCATTTTCTGCAGATAATAAATAGCTATTTAAAAAATATTTTTAGGTTTTAGTTAGATATTGTTATATGCAGAAAGCTTGAGACCTGCTTTCTCTATTAAAGGAGATAAAAAATATTGGAACCCATCCTAAAACTTGGTCCTTGCTATAATTGAAAGGATTGAAAGTGAGCCACAAAGGGAATAGATTTCTAACTAGATGATTTGATGCCATATTTTAATAATATGTCTTTATCTCAAGGACTACCTAAACTCATCCTGTTGAGGGAAATAAGACCAGATATTTTTTTTTTTTTAGTTGGTACCAGGGATTGAACTCACAACCTTGCACTTGCAAGGCAGGCACTTACGCCACTGAGCTAAATACCCAGCCCTCAGATCTTTATAAAGAAGCATTGGAAAATGAACTTAATAGGGTTTATGAAGGTCAATGTTAAGCATGGATTTTCCAGGTATGGTGGTGCATACCTATAATCCTAGCATTCAGGAGGCTGAGGCAGGAGGATCACTGTAAGTTCAAATCCAGCCTAAACTACATAACGAGAACTAGTCTCAAAAAAAGAAAAAAGTTAGTCTATGGCCATACCACTGTGAACATGCCTGATCTTGCCAAAAAAACAAGACAAAACAAAAGTAGTATGAATTTTAGCCAATTGAGCAGGAGAGTCACATAACCTGAGTTACTTTATATAGAGAAAGTAGATTAAAGGGAGAAGAACTTGAATTGAGAAATATGAGAAGCTAGGATATGATTCAAGCCAGAGATGATGTGGACCTGAGCTTATGCAAGAGGAATGGGATTTATTCATCTCTGTTGTAAATACCTGCTTAATTTTTACTATATACTGAACCTGTCCTGGCACTGGGGAGCAATAACAAACAAGACAGCAATGCTGCCCTCAAAAATCATATAATCCAGTGGAGGGAGACAGTCAATAAATAAATACAGGTAGTACTACATACTTTGAAAGAAAACAAAGCAAGGTAAAGATGGCAGGATTGTGATGTTAGATAATGCTCAGGAATATTCTTGAAGAGGTATCTTTTAGCCAATGACTAGAATGAAGTAAGGGCGCCAGCTCTGTGATAAGAAGAAAACATTCCAGCCTGCAAGAACAGCAAGTACACAGGCCCTGGGGTAGAAGCATGTTTGGTCTATTTGAGTGACAGCAAAGAGACTAGTATGGCTGAAACAGAATTAAACAATTTGGAAAATAGAAGGAATTAAGGAGAAGAACTTAAAAGAGATAACAAGGTCCTAATTAATGTTGGGCTTTAGAAGGCTTGGTAAGAATACTGGATTTTATTCTAAGGTATGTCAGAGCTGTTGTAGGGTTTTGAGAGGGAGGTAGTGACAAGGTTTGACTCAGTTCTAAAGGATCCCTTTGACTACTGTGTGAAGAGGCTATAAGGAAGGCAGGAACAGGGGCAGGGAGACAGTTTAATGGACTATGCAATAATGTTGGCAAAGAAAGACAATAGCCTGGCCTAGGTGGGTGGAGATGAAGACCCCAAAGCCTTTTCCAATATTAAGCATGACTATATTATTGATGACTTACTGTGTCTGTGGCACTGAGCTCAGTGCTTTCAGAGCATTGTCTCCTTTAATTCCTGCAGTTACTTTATGTGGTAGGTTCTCTTATGATCAGCACTTTATACAAGAAGACACTGAAGCTCAGAGAGGTAATGCAATTTGCCCAAGGCCACACAGCATTTTGGTGGAGCACCTGGGATCAGGACTCAAATCAGACAGGACTCCCAAGGTGGTGCTCTGAACACTCTAAATGTGCCTATGTTGGGGGATGCTTTTCAGATGAGTTCACAGAGGAGGAGATCGAGTTCCTGGAAGCCAGGGGTCACCACGTGGAGAAGGTAGATGTCTTATCCTGGGTCCATGGCAGCCGGAGAACCAACAATTTCATCATTGGCGTGAAGGACCCTCGGAGCCCAGATGCAGCTGGAGCCACCATTCTGTAGAGCAGAGGGATGGGATGGGGTCACTGCTCCCCTCCCCATTTGCATGTTCCCAGAGTCCCTCCTTCTCCCAGGTTTGGTCTCAGGGGAACCCAAAAGTGTCCCAGATCAGGGACAGATGAGGGAGATGCTTAGCAAACCCTACCCCAGAGTAACCAGAAAATTCTCCATCAGGAAAACATGGTGGCGGCGGTGAGTGTCAGTGTTGATGAGCGGGTGGGCAGGACCTTGAAGACTTAGACCATCTGCCTGCCTCCTCTCCTCTCTCAGCCATGAGCTTACAGATGTGCTTGCAAACCTTTCTCACGGGTCTCACAGCCCCAACCTCTCCAGGCTGGCCTGACCAAGGCCTCGTCTTCCAGCTCCTTCCTCCTGTCCCCAGCCTCATTTCTTAAATGACTAGAGTTTTTTTAAGAAACCATCATGGAGTGGGACTAATCCTCTCCTCCTCTTACTAGGTTGGGACAGAGGCCTTGCATCTGGGGGTTCCCAGGGTGTCGGGTAGGGGTGGGGGTGGGGACTAGCTCAGGGGCTTCCATTTGCAGAGGGGAATTAAAGAAAGAATATTGCTTAACCAAGGCTCTGGCTTTATTTATGTCTAACTGGGCTGGAAGTGGGAGCAGGAGAGGAGACTTCAGCTCACCCCATCCCACAGCAAGCTGGAGTCAACTTTGTGTGGTCATTATTGCAGTGATATATAATGGACAAATGATAATTAAGAGATTTAAGAAACTGGGTGTGGCAGGTGTTTGCCAATCGTCCCAGGTACTCAGGAGGCCAGGAGTCGCACTTGAGCCCAGGAGTTCCAGGGCAGCCTGCGCAATACAGCGAGACTCTGTCTCAAGAAATAAACAGACAGGGCTGGAGATACATCTCAGAATGTTTGCCCAGCATGCATAAGGGCTACTGAAAACTTATGTGTGCCAAGCCCTACGCTAAGAACTTTATGTGAATAACTTATTTCATCTTCACTACAAACCTCATGAGGTAATGATTATTATTACCATTTTACAGGTGGGAAATGGGCAAAAAGAGATTAAGGAACTTGTCTAAAAGTTATTTATCTTGTGTGTGTGTATGTGTCTGTGTGTGTGCAGTGGGGGGTACTGAGATTTGAACCCCGGGCCTTCATACCAAGGTATCACTCCAGCCCTGCTTAAAAATTATTGTTTTAGTTTATTAGTGCACGTGTGTAGTGCATAATGTTTACATTCCTTGTGGGAAGTTGGTACCTGTGCATAATACATCTTAATTCCCTTCTTTCACCCCCTCTTCCCCTCTACTCATCCTTTGATCTCCTCTTTTTTGAGGGAGGGGAATACATGTTTGCAGTACATAATGTTTACATTAGTTGTGTGGAGTTGGTACATGTATATAACACATCCCAATTCCTTTTTTTCATCCTTTATCCCTTCTCCAGTCCTTTTTTATTTTTTTATTTTGAGATACGGTCTTTGGTAAGTTGCTAAGTGATCCAGGCTGGGCTTCAGCTTGAAGTCCTCCTGCATCAGCCCCCAGCGTGCTGGAATTACAGGTGTGCACCACCACACCCAGCTTCTCTAATGGAAGAATTTCAATCTCAGGATGTCAAACTATAGAAGAATCTATACTCTTAACCAGTTCCATATCTACTGAGTGAATTGTTTGTTATAAAGTATACTTCACATGGTATATATCAAACAGTAAATATGATTTATAAATTATGTCATTGATTAATGCATGCATTATGTTCCAGGTACTTTTTAGGTACTGGAATTCAGTGCTGGATAAGATGACCAGGCTATATGTTAGGGGTTTGCAATATAGAGGGAAGTCCAACATTGAAGAAAGAAGTACACAGATAATTAAGGCAATTGCCATCATAAGGTCTATAGCTCCCCTCATAAAGGAAATATAATAGATATTACATATGTAACAATTATTCAAATATCAAATGTCTCATAAATATATAATGTTGATGGTCATACCCTAAAAGTCCTAACTTTCAAAACATTGCACTATTAATAATTTAGTATATGTTTCTCCAACTTTTTCTGCACATTAACTAACATACATTATGGTTAAAATTAAAAAACTGAGTTATATTTTTTATACTGAAACTTACTTTTTCTAAATTTACAAAGATAATATGGGTATTTTCCCATGTTAAAGTATATGGATCTACCTCATTTTTTATAATGATGAGTCAGTTCACTGAAGGATCTAGTTTCCTGTTGTTGGATATTTGGTGGTTTTTTGTGCAGCTTTGAACATCTTTGCCTTGGTATCTATAGGTGCTTGAGCCATGCCTGTCATCATACCAACTCTCCTAGGCTGTCTCTCAAGTGATAGAATGTCTAATTCTATTAGAAGTGCTATAACAAAATACCATAAACTGGGTAGCTCATAACAAAAAATTTACTTCTCACAGTTCAGGGCACAAGGAAGTCCAAGATCAACGCATCAGTAGATTTGGTGCCTGGTAAGTACCTGTTTCCTCAAAGACAGGCACGTTTTGGGTCCTCACACGGTAGAAGTGGCAAGGTGGCCCTCAGGTACCTCTTTTATAAGAGCACTAATCTCGCTGACTAAATGACCTAATCTCTTCTCAGAGTCCCAACCTAATACCAGCACATTATTCATTAGGTTTCAACTTAAGGGTTTGGTAAGAACATAATCATTTAGAGCATAGCATGAAGTTACTACACCTTCTACTCAGCACTTTTTAGAGGTCACATGAGTCTCTTGGAGTTATTTCTTTTCTTAAATCTACAAATAACAACTTTGTATAAAACATTTATTCGACGGAAAGATTGTTACATGTTAAGATAATGAACTTGGATAACTCATTGGTAGAACATATGCTTAGCAGATGAGAAGCTGTGAGTTCAATCCTCAGCATTAAAAAAAATTCTAATGTCTTAGAAAAACTTCTAAAATTCAGTACATGAAATATCATTCATGTATCTTATATATTTTGCTATACTGTGCCATGTATACCTGGAGGCACTGGTGAGAAGACACAGAAAGCTCTTGCTTTTCTGAATCCTATATGCCTAATCATTTTTACTTTATTAAAGTTGTACTATCTTGAGATAACACAGATAATGTAAAATTTACCTCATCCTAAGACCCTAACTTTTTCTAGCTGTGAAATGAGACAAAAAGCTTGGAAAAGTTAAGTTTTTACAATATTCTCTAAGGTCTCAAATAATTCAAAATACAATGTGCTTATTTCGTATTTCCTTTATTATCGTAGTAAATATTAGTAACTTTTTCTTAAAAAGAATTATTACTGGCACTGATCAACATTGACTTTGTTCTTATAAATCTACTTGTAAGATAAAAGATATTTTCCACACTAGGAAGGAAATAATCTGGATCAATCTCATTAAAAGACCAAATAATTCAATAATAAAATTAAATATGAATGGATTACAATCCAATCAAGAAACAGAATCAGACCTGACATAAAAATAAGATCTAGCAATATGATGTCTACAGAAGACTTTAGATACAAGACACCAACAGATTGAAAGTGAAGGACAGGAAAAGATATATCACGCAAACAGACCATTAGAAAGCTAAAGTGACAAATTAATACCAGACAAAACAGACCTAAAACAAAATGTCACTTAGAGATAAGAAGGCTATTTTTTAATGATAAACAGGTCAATTCATCAGGAAGATATAAACATGAATGCACCTAACAGCAGAACCAAAAATTTAAAAATGAAACACAAATTAACAAAAATAAAATGAGAAATATTTGGAGATGCCAATACTTTATTCTCAACAGTGGATGGAACAGCCAAGGAGAATATCAAGAAGGAAATAATATGCTTGAACAGAACTACACCTAGAGAATATCTGTAGAGCATTCTATCCCCAAACGCCAAAAATATGCATGCTTCCCAAATGCATAGAACCTTCTCCAGCATGGACAGCATGCTAAAGCATAAAACAAACCCTAAAAATGTAAAAGGATAGAAAAAATACGAAGTGTTTTTTAACCACAATGGAATGAAATTAGAAGTCATCAACAGAAAAAAATGGAAAATTTTACAAGCATATGGAAAATATAGAAACAGTCTCTTAAAACCAGTGAAACAAGAAATAAAAGAGAAACTAGAAAATTCAGACAAATGAAAATATAGCATGTCAGAATCCATGGGATGCACACAAGGTGGTGACACATGCCTGTAATTCCAGCACTCGGGAGGCTGAGGCAAAAGGATTACAACAAATTCAAGGTCAGCCTGAGCTACATAATGAGTTCAAGGCCAACCTGAACTACATAGCAAGACCCTGTCTCAAAAAACAACCAAAAAAGAAAAAGAAGGAGAAAGAAAAGTGATTGTAAAGGAATACTATGAATAGTCACATATTAATGAATCAGATAATTTAGGTGAAATGAAAAATTTTCCAGAAAGACACGTCAAGCTGGGTGTCATGGGTTATGCCTATAATTTCAGCTATAGAGCGAAGATATGATCTACAGAAAGAGAAAAAAAATGCTAACTATTCCATGGACAGAAGTGTAACATCAAGAATATATAAAGAACTCAAAAAGCCAAGTTTGGTGCCAGATGGCTGTAATCCCAGCACTCAGGAGGCTGAGACAGGAGGATCTCTTCAAGTTCAAGGCCAGCCTAGGCTACATAGTGAGTCCAGGCCAGCCTAAATTACATAGTGAGACCCTGTCTCAAAACAAACAAACAAACAAACAAAAACCTTACTGAAATACCATGTTTCCCCAGGAAGAAAAATCTTAAATGCTGGAGAAGATTTGGGAGAAAAGAAATTCTACTACATTGTTGATAGAAATGTAAGCTAGTGCAGCCACCTTGGAAATCAGTGTGGAGACTCCTCAAAAAATTAAAGGTAGAAATTCCATTTGACCCACCTATCCTCCTCCTAGGTATTTTCCCAAAAGAGTTAAAATCATCATACTATAGGGATACATGGGTACCCACATTGTATAGCAGCAAAGTTTATAATAGCTAGATCTTGCATACAATGCACATGTCCATCAACATGAATGTATAAGGAGAAGGTAATATTTATACACAATGGAATATTATGCTGCTATAAAGATAAACATAAGGCATTTGCCAGGCATGGTGGCACACGTCTGTAATCCCAGCACTCGGGAGGCTGAGGCAGGAGGATTGTTGTGAGTTTGAGACCAGCCTGGGCTTCAAACTGAGCTCAAGGCCAACCTGAACTGCGTAGTGAGACCCTGTCTCCAAAAGACAAAAAAAAAAAAAAAAAAAAAAAAAAAAAAAAAAAAAAAAGATTAAAAGCTTTTGTACATCAATGAACACAATCAAAAGAGTGAAAACACAATCCAAAAGCAGCAAAAAAATATGTAATACTCATCTGAGTGTTTTACATAGTACCCAGAATGTATAAAAAATAGTTATAATTCAGCAACATAAAGACAACCCAACTAAAAATTAGGCAAAGAACGTCAATAGACATAGACATTTCTCCAAAGGAGACATACAAATGGCCAACAAGTCTTTAAAATGTGGAATATCAGACCTAAGTAGGGAAATGTAAACCAAAACCGTGATAAGACATCACTTCAAATTTACTAGGTGGCTAGGATAATAAAAATAATTTTTAAAAGTGAGTAACAAGTTGATGAACTGGAACACTTATGCACTGCTACTGGGAATGTAAAATGCAACAGCAGGTGTGGAAGACAGTTGGCATTTCTTTAATAAGCTACACTAAAGTTACCATATGACCCAGCAATTCCATTCCCAGATATATACCACAAAGAACTGCAGACAGGTATTGAAACAAACATGAATGTTCATAACAGCATTATTTACAGCAGGCAAAGTTGAAAATAGTCCAAAAAGCTCATCGGTAAACAGATAAACAAAATGTGACATATTCATACACGGAGCTATTACTCAGTCATCTAAATTAATGAGGTATTGATAAATGCTAGGACATGGAAGAATCAGACACAAAAAACCATATATTGTATGATTCCATTTATGTAAAATATTCAAGCAGAGCGTGGTAGGGCATGCCTGTAATCCCAACACTCGGAGGGTTGAGGTGGGGAGAACTGCAGCAAATTCAAGGACAATTTGAACTATATAGAAAGACCCTGTCTTTCAAAAAAGCCAGTAAATAAAGAAATACATATATAAAATAGTCAAAATAGGCAAATCTATAGGGATAGAAAATAAATTAGCCATTTTGTGAGGCTAGAGGAATGGTGGTTTATGGGGAAAGCAATTATATAAGGGGTGTATCATCTCTTTTGAGGTGATGCAAATGTGTTAAAATTGAATTTGGTGATCGCTGCTCATATCTGTGACTATACTAAAACCATTAAATTGTAGGCTTTAAATGAGTGAATTGTGTTGTGCGTGATTTATAATTCAATAAAACTGTTTCAAAAGACATAGAATTTGGCATCATCAAAGTGCAAACTCTATGACCCAGCAATCCTAGTCCTGGATTATCATTTAGTGGCAAACTGGATATTCTTTCAAAGCTATGCAGAAAAATGTTCAGAAGAGTACAATTAAAAACAACATGTGCAGAGTGTGGTGACACAGCTAATCCCAGTTTCGTGGGATGTTGAGACAGGAGGATTAAAAGTTCAAGTCCAGCAAGTTCAAAGTTCAATTTAGCAAGACTATCTCAAAATAAAAATATAAAAAGGGCTGCAATGTATCTCAGTGGTAGAGCACTTGTGTACCCTACTGCTGCCAAAGGAAGAAAGGAAGCAAGCAAGCAAGCAAGCTAAAGTACAAACTTAAATACTCACAAGCAGTAAATGGATGCACTTTGGTATATTCAAATAATGAAACACTATCCAGGACTGAAAATGAGTGAACTATAACAAGTAACAACATAGGAAACCATGGACAGGTACAAATCCCCATGATAAATGTGATCATTATGTATACCTATACACCTAAAATGTACCAATAAACTTAATTTTTAAAAACCCAATATAGGAAACTGAGCAAAAGAAGCCAGACTCATGCTGCCAGATTCCATTTACATAAAGTGTAAATCCTGGTGAACCTAATCTATAGAGTTAGAAATCAGAATACTGTTCACACTCTGAGGGGTGATGGTAATGCCTAGAAAGGGCCACAAAGGGGCTTTTGTGGGGCTTGTAATAGTCTATTTATTTTATTATTTTCTATTTCTTGGTATAGGGGCTAAAAGACATGTGTGTTTACTTCATGAAAATCCATCAAACTTTGCACATAATTTGTGGTCTTTAATGTATTTTTATGTCTTTATGTTATACTTTATTAAAATTTCAGAATTTTTGATGACAGGTTTCTTTTTTATTTTATTTTTTTGGTACCAGGGATCAAACTCAGAACCTCACACTTACCAGGCAAGCACTTAAGCCACTGAACTGAATACTCCATCCTGATAACAGGTTTCTAAGTACTGTTTCCCCTCATCCTCTTTTCACTTGATCCTGTCTTATTTTTTAAAATTATATAGTTATCACTCTTTTTGGGGTGAAAGAACTGGAGATTAAACCCAGGACCACCTTCTTGAGCTGCATCCCCATCCATTTTGTTGTTGTTGTTGTTTGTTTGTTTGTTTGTTTTTGTACTGGGGGGGTCAGGCAGGCTCTCACTATATAGTTCAGCCTAATTTTGAACTCACTTTATAGTCCAGACTGGTCTTAAACTTGTGGCCATCCTCCTGCCTCAGCCTCCTGAGGGCTGAGATTACACTTTTATAAGGCATGCACCATCACACTTGGTAATATCCC
Organism: Dolichotis patagonum; assembly: GCA_004027295.1. Taxonomy (NCBI): domain Eukaryota; kingdom Metazoa; phylum Chordata; class Mammalia; order Rodentia; family Caviidae; genus Dolichotis; species Dolichotis patagonum. The sequence continues at coordinate 52,209 of PVJX010008878.1, forward strand.
TTTTTATTTTATATTTTGAAACAAGGGTCTCACTGAATTGCCCAGGCAGGACTTGAACTTGTGATCCTCCTGCCTCAGCCTCCCAAAGCACTGTACTTGGCTATGACTCTTTCTTAAAAATTTCAATCCTTTCTTCCCAAAGAGCAAGACATTGCTTGCATCTGCAAAGTATAAGTGAAACCCTCCTCAAGGATCTGTATTTCCATTTGTCTAAAAATTTAGTCAGGTAATAGTGTACTAACAGCACTTTGCTGCCATCTACTGATAAATTATCAAAATACATTTATACATTACAAGGTCCTGTGACTGTCACCACATAAAAATATACCATCCTGTAGGGTATAACTCACCCAAATAAATGCAGTAATCTTGTCATTTTGCATTGTTGTGAGGAACTCCAAAAATATTAGAATGTTAGTACTCTCCATGTGGTTTTGTCCCCCCCCCACTTGTAGTTTTTCTTAAAGACATCATTTAGGACTTCAATATTAATCTTTTGTTTTGTTTCATTTTTTATTTTTTACTTTGTTACCAGGGATTGAACTCATGACCTTGTGCATGCCATGCAGGCACTTGTACCACTGAGCTAAATCCTTGGCCATTCAATATTAATCTTATCACAGCAAAGTAGTGATATAAAAGTAGTTGTTCAATCAATGCTAAGCAAACTTTTCATATTAAAGAACAATTGATTTTCTTTTTTAAAACCTACTTTGAATCAGGAGAAATTCCTGAGTCTCTCAGGATTGCTCCCTTCTCCTCCCTCTCCCCAGCAGGGTCTCACTTAAGTGTGTAGTATATGTAGTTCAGGCTCCCCTTAAACTCACTATGTAACCCAGGCTGGCCTCAAGCTTGCAGAAAGTCTCCTACCTAAGCTTCTTGGGGTTAAGTTTGCCCAAAATCATATAAATAAATGGCAGATCTAGAATCTAAACTTAGGTGTTTTGTCTTCAGAGCCTAATCCTGTAATCATTCTGCTACACTATCTGCCAGTTCATGGCCTGCTTTGGTTGCTGTTCTGCCTCTTATGAGCAACAAATATTTATGTGGCCTATATACCTGCTATTTCCACCTACAGGATGTATAGATACCCACGTGAGCCCCGTTTCCTCTGCTCCCTGGATTCTTATGGAACCCAGGGAAAGCCAAGAGCTTCCATTTAAGCACATGGGTAACAAGATGAAAATATGATAATATGTCAGGTTCTCAGATATCTTTGTTAAAATATATACAGTTCTACATTTTATACATTTCTCAAGTGTAGAGTTGAGTGGCAATAAGTCATTCACCATGTTATGCAACCATCTCACCATCTATCTCCAGAACTCTACTGCATATGAAACTGTACCCACTAAAAACTTCCCAATTCATACTGTCTCCAGCCATAAGCAAACTTTCTGTCTCTATGAGATTGACTACTGTAGGAACCTCATATAAGAAGGCTCTATAAATTTTATTTATTTATTTACTATTTGTTTTGGTGGCACTGGGGATTGAACCCAAGGACACTACTACAATCCCCTTTTATTTTTTAAGACAGTCTCACTAAGTTGTTCAGGCTGGCCTCAAGCTTGCTATCTTCCTATCTCATCCTCTCGAATAGCCGGGATTGTAAGTGGGCATCAGCTCATCTAACCAGTATTTGTTCTTTTGTGTTTATTTCACTTAGAATAATATTTTCAAGTTGCATCCATGTTGTAACATTTGTCAGAATCTCTTTTATTCCCCTACTGGTGGTGGAATCCAGGGTCTGGTACATGCTGAGCATGTGTTCTACCATTGAGCTTCTCCCTCAGTGCCTTCTTCCTTTTTTAAGGCTGAAAAATATTCTATCATATAGACCTGCTTATCCTTCATCTATTGACGGATACTTGAGTTGACTCAGCCTTTGGTTATTGCATACAATGCTGCTATGTACACGGGTGACAAATGCCTTTTTTCTCTTTTGGGGGACGGGTACCAGGACTTGAACTTGACCTTGCACTTGCACTTGCCAGGCAGGTGCTGTGCCACTGAACTTTATCCCTGGTCCCACAAATGTCTTTTCAAGTTTATGTTTTTGGTTCTTTTTGGATAATTTTTTTTTTTTTTTTTTTTTTTTTTTGGTACTGGGGATTGAACTCACGACTGTGTGCTTGCAAGGCAGGCGCTTATGCCATTGAGCTAAATCCCCAGCCCGAATAAATATCTTGAGGTAGATCAAAGCACTAGATCATATGATGATCATATCTTTTAACTTTTTTGGAGAAACTGTCAAACTCTTTTTCCATTGGGGCTGCATCAGTTTACATTTCCACTAGCAATGAGTAAGGGTTCTAATTTCTCTATTTGCTTGCCAAGATTTATTTTTTATCTTTAAAAATAATTGCTATTATAATGGGTGTGAAATGCTATCTCACTCTGGTTTTAATGTACATTTCCCTAATGGCTAGTGAGGTTGAACATTTTTTCATGTTTTTTTTTTAACCACTTGTATACTTGTATATTTCTTTGGGGAAATGTCTGTTCAAGCTCTCTGCTCATTTTCAAATATTATTGTTTAGTGTTGAGTTGCTGGAGCCTTTCAGAACTTTCTTCCTTCTCAAGGTTTTTGTGGATAGTGTCGTTTTGGCCTTTAGGCTGGTTGTTGCCTGGGAGCCCTGTCTCAGCAGGATGAAGTAACTGGAGTTTTTAAATTCAGTCTTTCAGTCTACTAATTAACCAAATCATTAATTGTATCATAATCAAAAGAGTCACTCTTCTGATGTATCAGTATTCTAGGCTAACACAGGAGAGTAGATGTTGTTGTGCATTCATTTATATAAAGTCTCAGAACTGTCAAAATTAACTTATGATGGTAGAAGTCAGAATAATCATCACTTCTGGGGGAGCAAGTATTTACTAAAAGGGAATACATGGAAGAAGACAAAAGAAAACTTTTTGGGTTATTAGACCTGTAACAATCCAGTTGGTGTGATCAAAGAAACAAGGTAAGAAATTTTGTTGGATAAACATGTAAAAATTTTTTTCATTTTACTGTATATGAGTTGTAACTCAGTTTTTAAATGTTAAAGAGGAAAAACTTCTTGAGACAGGGTTTTGCTATGCAATTCAGGCTGGCCTTAAGCTCACTTTGTAGCCCATGCTGCTCTTGAGTTCACATTAATCCTCCTGCCTCAGCCTCCTGAACGCTGGGATTACAGGCATGCGCCACCATGCCTGGTTTAAGGCTGCTTATTTCTTTTTTTTTTTTTTTTTTGGTACCGGGGATCGAACTCACGACCTCGCGCTTGCCAGGCAGGCGCTTAAGCCACTGAGCTATATCCCCGGCTAGGCTGCTTATTTCTGAGACCGGGTCTTGTTATATAGTTCAAGCTGCCTTGGAACTCACTATGCAGCCTAGGCTGGCCTTGAAGTCACCGCAATTCTCATGCCTCGGCCTTTGCTTTTTTCTATTCTCTCGAGCAGTACCTACCATGGAATCTAATATCATATATTTGACATACAATAAATGTTTCCTGAGCACCGACTCTGAGGCAAGCATTTTGCTGTGTACTGAGGAAACAGAGGTAAACAAGTTGGATATGGTTTCCTTAAGTAGTATAGTGACAAAAACAGAAAATAATTTAGTGCACTCAATTCAGGACAAGCACATGTCGCTGAGAGCTAGGAAGAGAAATCAGGGCAGGTGTCCTGGGTGTAGCCATGTTTGAACTGGGATCTGAAGGCTGATCAGAGATTTATGTGGATAAGAGAATTTCAGGCAGGACCTGCATGTGCAAAGGTCCAGAGAAGAAAGTACAAAGGTCATTGTATTTGCGACCCAGAGAGAATCGAAGAGAACCTAAGTTTGGAAATGCAGTGAGGGCAACAATAAATTTATTTGGACCTTGTCTTACAGCAAATCATTTTTTTTTTTAGTGGCGGTGGTTTGACATGAGGAGAATTCTGACTTAGAAATTTTACTCCAACAGCAGTGTGGAGAATAATTTGAAGGGAACCCAGAGTGAATGTGAAAATGTCAAGAGTCTTCCCATCGCCCGTGGATCTTCCACAGGCACGGATATTAATTTTGAATTCCCATAGATTAAGTTGTAAAAAAATTTATTACAGTAAATACATACTCACACAATTTGTGGGATAAAGAGTTCCTGATTCCCTGAGATGAAACTAATACAAGTGAGCTGTTCAGTTTACAATCTGCCTGTTTATCCTCCTATGTTCTGTGATGCTCATAATAGACAGCAAACTTCCCACTTCACGGGTAAAAAAGCTGAGATTCACAGAGAATAGAAAAATCACAAAGCTGTCGACTGTTAGCTATATATGAATCCACCTTGTATGACTGACAGAATTCTTGAGTGAATAAGTGAATCTGGTCATGTATCTAGGGAGTCTCCCTACATTTGTAGAGGGGAGAAGTCACACTCACTTGTTCACTCAAGAATTCTATGTTTTGGGCATCCACCAAATTTGCTGGAGTGGTGGTAATGATGAGAAAAAGCAGAGATTTATAGGGAAACAATAATACAGATGGTTATCATCGTTACCATTAGACACTATACTTAATAATGGCATTATTCGACACTATGTCAAGCATTGCGAAGTACTTTCCATTTTCCGTATCTTTCTTTTCCCCTTCTCAAGGAAAAAAGTATTCTCATATTTCGGTTCGGCAAACTGAGGCTTGGAGAGTTGACAAGTCCAAGGACACTTAAGAGTGCTGGCACGGCACGAGACAGCCGAGGCGAGACTACAGCAACACCAAGCAGACAGAATTCAGCGGATCCCAAACGCACTGCACTCAAGGGAACGGGAGCGTGCTCCACCTCGCGCTCACGGGGACGCTTGGTCACGTGGTCACGCCCCGCCCCCGCCCGCGCTCCCTCCCTCTCTCCTTCCCTCCCCCTCCCTCCCCGGCCCGGTCCGGCCCATCCCCCTCCCCGCCGGCTCCCTGAGGCCCTACCGGGTCGGGCTGCGGGAGGCCGGGCGCCGACGGCCGGACTGACGGGCGAACGCGAGGGCGGGCGGGCGGACGCACGGAGGGCGGCGGGCACGCACGGCCCGGCCCGGCGCTCCAAGGCCCGCCCGGGAGGGCCGGGGCCGTGCTCAGGTGAGGCGACGGCGACGCGGGCCCGTAAGGGGTGGGCCTGCCGGGCGTCCGCGGTCGCGGCCTGGCTGGCTTCGTGGGGAGGAGGCGCCGCCCGGGGTCGGCGCGCGAAAATGGCGCCGGGCGACCGTAGTGCGGGCCGGGCCCGGAGCCGCCCCGCCCGCCTGACCGACCGCCCGACCGCCGGCGGCTCTGCAGTCCCCGTCGCCATGTTGGGGAGCGGGCCCCGGGCCTCGGGCGGGGGCGCTGGAGGGAGCGGCGGCCGGGCCGGGCTTGGGGAGGGTGCGGGACGTGGGGTCCGGGGCGCTGAGGGGAGTGCAGGGCCTGCCGGGGTCTGCGCGGGGTAGCGCTCCAGGAACTGGCGGAGCTGGACCTGGGGTCTGAGTTGGGGTCGTGGAGAAGAGACACTGGCTCCGAACGGAACCAGGGTCTGGGTCGATGGGCCGAGGGGATGGATGGCAAGTAGTGGGGTTGGGTTAGGCCGTGGGTCATGTCCCAATCTCCAGGGTAGGCAGGAACTAGCTCAGACTGTCAGCGTTGGAGCAGTTCTTTGAAATGAAGAGAGGTGATTAGAAATAGGGGTATAAATGAGTATATCCAATAGGACTGGTTTGGGGGTTCTGGGGCAAATTTAAAATCCTCAGGACTCCCAAAGGGCTAAGAACTTATGAATCCCCACGAGCCTGCAGTATCTATGGGGGATGGGGCGCAGAGCTTGAGAGAAATGGGAGGCTGAGGTTTAGGTGGTTGGAACTGGCCAGCAAATGGCACATAGGGTAGAACTGGATGGCAGGAAGGGAGAGAACCTCCATCAGTTTAGGGAAGTCAGACGGTGTGGTGCACACCTGTAATCCCAGCCCTTGGAAGACTGAGGCAGGAGGAGTGCTGCGAGTTCAGGGCCAACCTGAGCTACACAGTGAGTTCAGGGCCAGCCTGAACTGCATAGCAAGACCCTATTTCAACCTACCGCTCCCAAAAAAGAAAAGCAATTTTATGGAGTTGTGATGTTTTTGTTTTTTAAGGTACTAGGTATGGAGTTTTGTTTTTATTTTTAAGGCACTAGGTTGTTGAGGGCGGTGACCCAAGGTGTCTTTCCTGAAAGGGGACAGACCACAGCTTAAGAGCAGAGTCATTTGGAGAGATCCTCAGAAAGATTTTTATTGAAACCAGTAAGAATGATGAAGAATGAATGCGTAAAACTAGAAGAATGTTAGAAGTCATGTAATGATTTGAGAGCAAATAGTGGTGTCTCACTGAGACACAGAAAGTACTCTTCCTAAGATCATACACACATTAGTGAGAGAGGGCTCCTGAACGGATCTGCTGCCTTCTCATTCAACACATTGCCTTAAAGGAATTTATTAGCTGGGAGAAAAATGTTTAAGCATGACAGCGTGTATTACACAACCATTAGTTTTGTTTTTGTGACATTTGTCAGTTCAAAGGTGAAGGGGATTAAAAAAATATATAGGTAACCATCTATTGAATAGTTCCTCGCTGATCTCTGTTGGTTCAGAGAAGTTATCTTCAAGAACCCCTAACTGAGCTTGGGAGTGGTACATGCCTGTAATCCTAGAACTGAGGGAGGCTGAGGCAGGAGGGTGAAAGTTGGGAGGTCCTGCCTGGGCAAGCCAGCAAGACCCTGCCTCACAATTTAAAAATAAAAAGGCTGGGAATACTGCAATGATAGAGCTCCTCTGGGTTCAAACTCCAGTATCAAAAACAAAACACATTTTTCTAGTTTTAAGACATGCTGCTTCTCTTTTAGTTGTTTACTGATAGCAAAATGACACAAGAAACCTAAGAGAAAAAAACAACAGTGAACATTGGTATAAACCTACGATCTGTATTGTGTTCAAACTTTAATTGAAGTTGAAGCATGATAGAGTTCACAGTTCACATGGGCAATGGGAGCTCTGAGGGAAACTATGCAAATCAATCATGGTATACAATTGGCTTTCTGTACCCCTGGGTTTTGCATCCATGGCTTCAACTAATGGTCAGTTAAAAATAAACTTTTTAAAAATTGTGTCACTGGTTGTGGTGATGCAGGCTTGTAATCTCAGCACTTAGGAGGCTGACGTAGGAAGATCCTGGCAGTTCAAGGCCAGCCTGAACTACGTAGTGAGACCCTGACTCAAAAAACCCCCCAAAACCCCCAAAAATTGTGTTTGTACTGAGCATCATTTTTCTTGTCGTTATTCCCTATGCAGTGTGAACAACAATTTGTGTGGCATTTACCTTGTATTAGGTAGTGTAAATAATCTGGAGAAGATTTACAGTAGATAGAATATGCAGATACTATACCATATTATATAATGGATTTGAGTATCTGCAGATTTTGATATCCAAGGAGTCCTATAATCAATTTTCCACAGATTCTGAGGAATGACTATAATAAACCTAAGGTCTCACATTGTCATAAAAGGACTTTCAATAAGAAGGTAACGAAAGTGTTTATTAAAAAGATTTTCAATGCCATGTATGTGTACACCAGCAATTTGTGTGTGTGTGTGCGCGCGCACATGTGCGCACGCGCGCGACAGGAATATAAACCAGGGACATGTTCATGTTGAACATATACTCTGACAGTAACCTAATTCCCCAGGCTCTATTCGGGATCTTTCTCATGCAGTGAGGCCTGACTTACCTGTGTTATGTGAACAGTTGCAGCTAGGGAAACATATAGACCCCTCTCTCCCCCTCACAAACCGCCCCCTTCAAAATCCCAACACAACTAGTATTTTGAGACAGGCTGGCCTCAAACTTGTGGTGAGCCTCCTGCTTCAGCCTTTCAAATGCTGGGATTGCAGGTGTGTGCCACCATGCCCAGAAAGTGATTTTTTTTTTTTTTTGTAGAAAATAAGGTACACTGATTAGAAAGAAAACCTGTATGTATAGACATATGTACATATGTTGGTGGGGGTGATATTGTTTTGAGACAAGTCCTGACTTTGTAGCCCAGGCTGGCCTCTGTCTTCCAAGTGCTGGGAGAAAACTAATTATATTGAAATGCAATTATTAAAATATTCAAATCATGATGTACTAGTATACATATATATCTTTATCAGCACATTAAAACATCATTTCTAAGGCTGTGAGTGTAGCTTAGTAGTAGAGTGCTTGATTAATATGTGTGAGGCCCTAGGTTTGATCTCCAGCACTCCAGAAATGAATGAAAAATCAGATCTTGCAATGGGTCTGATAATATTAAAATTTCAAAGACATGATAAGCATAAATAATACTTGATGGTATCAGCAATAACTGTAATATTTGTGATTTTTATTAGAGTTGCAGATAACTCGTAATACTAGAATTTCAGCTTATTACCTACCTTCATATTTGAAAAAGATAGTAACTTTTAGTTAGAGGTTAGTGAAGTATTTTTTTTTTTCTTTTGTGGTACTGAGGATTGAACACTGGGCTATATCCTCAGCCCTTTTTTTGAGAAGGCATCTTAAGTTGCTCAGGTAGGGCTTGCACATGGAGTCCTCTCACCTCAGCATCCCAGGTTTACAGGCATGTGCCACCACACCTGGCCAGGAGGTTTATTTTTTTCCCATCTAAATTCATGTTGGTGGTGGTGGTATTGTTTGAGACAGTACTACCTGAATTTCATCTATGGACTTCCTTGTTTGAAGGATGTCATTTTTCTACTCCTGTTAACGGGCTTGTCTTTGCTTCAACAGACATTATTAGGTACCAAGCATTTTTCTAGACACTAAGGATTCATATGCTGCTTTAAGACAAAGTGACTTCACTTTAGGTATTCAAAAAGTCTATCTTAGTACCCAATACCTGGGTACCAGGAGAGAAGTAGACATGTAAATAATGATATTTCAGGGTAGTAACTATTAAAGGTTGTAAGGGCACAGAGGTCGGTGTGTGTTTGCTCTGGGAGTCAGGGAATGTTTCATGAAGGGGCAATGTTTGAGATGTGTCCTGAAAGGTGGAGGAGTTTACAAGTGAGAATTGGAGGAAAGAGCATTTTTAGGTGAAAATACAAATTTTCAGGGAATGTAGATGGAACATAGAGTGTGCATAACAGTGGTCAGAGATTAGTAAGGTTGTTTAGGACCTGATTGTGAAGAACTTTGCTAAGGAATTTGGAGTGGGTCCTCAGAGAGTTATTTAAGATTTTTGAGAAGGGGAGTATATGATGAGGTTTAAATTTTTGTGAGATAAATGGATGCTTTTTCAAAGAATTGGATGACGAATGGAAGAAGCAGTGTCCAGAACTAAGGTAGAGGAAGTAGACATTGAGTTGTTAGAATTTTCAGGTGTTGATAATTGACTTTGTGAATGGTAAGAGATAGAGAGGGGTTAGATTTCTGGTTTTGGATTGTAGCTTTAAAAACTACAATCCAGGTGTGGTGAGCCAGGCATGGTGGCACACATTGCTAATTCAGGTACTCTGGAAGCTAGGGCAGAAAGATGAGTTCAAAGCCAGCCTTGACTACATGGCATATTTGAAGACAGCCTGAGCTATAAAAGTGGATCTCTGTCTCAAAAAACCAAAAGTAGAGATAGACTTTTGGAAACCATTGCAGAGCAGTTAAGTGTAGTGTGATTTTTGCTTAAGAAAATCAGAGGGAAATATCAGACATAAAAGCCAGGGAGAAACAGAGATTTTAGAATGTAAGAAAAGCACAGCTCTCTTTGTTAGGGTTCAACTGGCCAAATGATCAAATTTGTTCACCTATTTTTTGTAAAGAAAGTTTTACTAGAATACAGCATACTTGTTGATCTGTATATTGTCTGTGTCTGCTTTAGTATTCCTAATGGTAGAATTGAGAAGTTGCAGCAGAAAAGATGAATCAGATCACAAACCTGAAGATACCCTTTATAAAACATTTGTCAACCTCTAATCTACTTGTGTGAATGTTGTATGTTCAACCTCTCTGCTTTGCTTTGTAATTTCCATACTGTGGAGAATAACCATCTTGCCTCGCCTTTCTGGCTGGATCCATTGTATTCTGTGTGATCACAGTTTGACATAGGCCTCTCTCATGTTTTAGTGATGGTTAGTGATGGCAAGGTCTAGTGTTCTGGAGTGTTTGTGTGGCATTTGTGATAGTGCCAGGTTTAATAGTTTAGATTATTCTGGGGCTTGTTTTGCCATTTTTCTACTAGGTTGTCTTTTGAAAAAGATGCCTGGGAGGCTGGGGGTTTAGCTCAGCTGCGTAAGTGCCTGCTTGGCAAACGTGAGGCTGTGAGTTCAATCCTCAGCACCAAAAAAAAAAAAAAAAAAAAAAAGCCTTTACACAATGTATGTATCATTGTTGTCCCTTGATTGTCGTGTTTTGAAATTTTGGGTTTTTTTTTCCTCTTTGAAATAAAAAATTTTAAAAAAACAGGAAAAAAAAGATGCCTTTACATGTTCTGATATTAATCCTTTGTTATTTATATATATTACAGATATTATTCCCAAATTTGTTGGCTTAATTTAAAAAACTGAACTGGAGGGCTGGAGATTTAGGTCAGTGGCGGAAGTCCCTGCCTTGTAAGCACATGGGCATGAGTTCGATCCCCGGTACCAAAAAAAAAAAAAATCTGAACTGGGCATGGTGGTATACACCTGTAATCCCAGCTCCTCAGGAGGCTGAGGCAGGAGAATTTCAAGTTCAAGAGGCCAGTGTGGACAATTTAGCAAGTCCTTGTCTCAAAACTATGAAAGGTCTTGGCATGTAACTCAGTAATAGAGCACTTGCCTACCTAGCATGCCTGAAGCCCTGGGTTCAATCACCAGTACTATAGTGCTACTATTTTTTTCTCGAGACAGGTCTCCTTATGCAGTTCAGGCTGGCCTTGGGCTCACTTTATAGCCCAGGCTGGTCTCAAACTTGCAAACAATTCTGCTTCAGACTCCCAAATGCTGGGATTATAGGAGTATGCAGTCACGCCCGGCAATCCCCCACCCCACTGCTTGAAAAAAAAAAAAAAATTGAAACAGAATCTCCCTGCATAGTGCAGGCTGCCCTTGGACTTATGTAAGTCCAGTCTGGCCTTGTACTCATGACAGTCCTCTTGCCTCACCTTCCTGAGTGCTGGGATTACAGGGAGAGCCACCATGCCCTTTTTCTTTTCTTTTT
>PVJX010008879.1:0-63393 GCA_004027295.1 Dolichotis patagonum
CTGGGGGTGAAGGGCAGGGCTACGGGCCCAAACAGACCTGGCCCAGATGCTGATCTCCAGGCAGTTCCCTGCGGGTGAAGGGCGGGCCTACCAGTCCCAAAGAGTCGCGCCGAGATGCAGGTCTGCGCAGACTTTCGATCCAAACAGCCCAGGCCACTCTACGGGTCCGAGAGTTTCGGGTACCAAAGAGACAGGCCGAGATGCTGCTTTCTGGGAGACTTCCTCTGTCCAAATGATCTCGGTGAAAGACCTCCAAAATCGAATTAAATAATTCTACAGTACTTGTTTTACTGATGGAGTCATTCAACTTTGTCACATTAAGATACATTTAAATTTCTAGATTGATCAGTACAAGACATCACTTATACTGTCATTTTACATTATAGTTCTTACAGCTATCCTGAAATATCATTTATACTCATTATGTTTTCAAAACAATGATAATTATTATACCTGTCACTATGGCACAGTGCCAATGTGACTGTAGGCACTGTTGGCATTTGCAATTGAGCACATTAAATTTTAGTGAGAATCTAATGAAAATATGATTTCAAGTTTTTCTGACCCAGGTTAAGGGACACCTGCAGCAGGAGACTGTTGGGTACAAAATGGTGATAACATCTTGGATATAAAAGGAAGGAACAATATATAACCCAGGTCTTCACCTCTGTTCACTTAAAATAGAAGCTGAGATATATTTACAAGAACACACCAATACACAATTGTGAAAATGAATGATCCCAGGAACTCACATCACACAGAATCTCAAAAACATAATGTTTACTGAACTAAGCAAGTTACAAAAGAATATATAAAAACTATTTTTCAATGTAAATTTGAAAAACAAATTTGTGATAAAATAGCATATGAGCTTTTACAAAAACTGTATGAGACATCAAGAAAACACAAATGTATATTAAAGGTCAGAAGAAACATGAAAGGTGGTTAACATGCCAGGAAGCCGAGCTGGAGGACAGTAAGTTGGAGCCCGGCCCAAGTAATTGAGTGACTTAGTCAAACCGTTTGAGCAACGACAATAACAAAAAGGTCTGAGATGCAGCTCCATGTAAAGCTCTGGCTTCAATTCCCTGTAACACACACACACTTGTGCGTGCACGCACGTACACACACACACACACACACACACATCCCACTGCTTAGGACAGTGGTTGCTTTGGGGTATGTGAGAGACAACAGATGACAGTAGGGTTTCTCAGGGATTTGGAGGAAGTATGGAGCTTCATTTCCTAAGATGTGCTATTATGCATGTCTGTCTACTTCATTTCTCTAGAATTGTTATCCTTAAAATGTATATGTTATATACACTGTTTTGAAATATATGTGTTTGACGTATACATGTTTACATTTTCACATTGAACACATTAGAAATTTCAAGTACTATTATAAATATATGGTCTAGGGACAAGGATTTAGCTCAGTGTCACAGTGCCTGCCTGTCAAGTGCGAGGCTGTGACTTTGATGCTCAGTACCAAAAAAGAAAGAAAGAAGGAGAGAAAGAAAGAAAGAAAGAAAGATATATAAAGACAAAATTCAAATGAAATACATTCTTGATTATCTCATTTTTGTTATTACCATATGCTTGCAATCATTTAAAAAGTTTTCATTTCTAAATGCAAATATTCACTGCAAACATTTTTGAGAAACAATGCATAAAAAGCAAGACAAAATTTATTACCAATTGTGGCACTGTCTACATTTTTATGTCTGTATTTGCAGAATGTTAAAAATTCTACATGTGCTACATTCTACATAGTATTTGTGTGACCCAGTTTCCTCCTTTAAGATGTACTGTGCACATCTCCCCATATCACTTGTAGGTATGGGCATGTATGTGGGTAGACAATTTTAGTTTCACTAATTTCCCAGGGCCTGAACACACCTTAATTTTTTCAGTCAATTGCAGATTGCAGAATCATGAGCAGTTCCTTATCAGCTCAAACTATATATTGAGACAAACATTCTTTATCAGGAGGCTTACTGTGAATCTGGAGTGATTAACTCCCTGGCACTGAAGTTACTGCTCAGAGCATATACACATGTAAGTGCTTTGTTGTACACTGAAATGTTTATTCTGTTAAAGGACACTATGCTCAATGTGAGACAAAGACCTAGCGCACAACTTCAAGAAACTCTGTGCTTATCAAGAGCACATTATTGGAGGATGATTAAGAGGTAAAAAATTTGCATGTTTATATTAACATGCTTTGGTCTTTTAGGGAAGAAAGAAAAATTTTGGCAAATTCTTTTCTCTCAAAATCACAATGTTCCTTTTGTTGTTGTTGTTTGTTGTTTTTGTTTTGATACAAAACTCTATAGCCCTGGCTGGCCTTGAATTCAGCCTCTGCAGTGCTGAGATTACAGGCATGCACCACACATCCCACTTCATTAAAATAAGCAACTTTATATTCTCTCTTCAGATCTCCATTAGGACCCCACGCCACAAGCTTACTACCTGGAAGGGGTAACAAAATCTCCTGGTGGAGCCTTTCATGACCGACTGTGAACTGAGTTATTGGATCTGCCAGTTAGCTCAGGGGACTGGAAGGAGCTACAGCTTTTACTTTGGGATGGAAAGAAGAAAAAGAAGAAGCCAGTCACATTGCTCTCTCCTTCCTTCCAGAATAAGCCCCTGAACCATTTCCTCTATAGACTGCCATATGTTCCCTAAAAATCAGCCCCATTGTGACAGAGTGAGGAGGTGATTAAATCATGAGGTCATCAGCCAAGACCACAATGGAATCCTGACCTCAAATTTCAGCATACAGGACCATGAAATAAAATGTTGTTTTTAAACTCCCCAGTCTCTGGCACTTTGTTGTGGTAGCCCTAATTGACTGAGACAGGCTGCAGTTTAAAGAGTTTTGTTTATGAACAAAATGCTGTTGCTCATTTTAAATGATGGTGCAGTGTCCCACAAGGGAAACACTGGAGGTTCTCGGCCTGTTCCTGGGGCCATGTGCCTGCAGCCGTGGGTGGCCACTTCTGGGCTAAGTGCGGTTTACTGCGTAGGAAGGGTGGGGCTGTCTCAGGACACTGAGGGAGAGAGGAGCCAGGGAGGATGGAGGGAACAGCATAAACAGTGTGGGGGTGAAACCACGTTCAGGGGAGGAGCAGCATGCCATATTTCCTGGTGTGCTTGTGTGTCATGCAGGTCTCTTTTAATGCCCTGAACTCGGGGGCTTTGTGGGACCCCCTCACCCACCCATTCCCACCCCTACCTCACCCAGGGCTCCCAGTTGCTAGGATTAAACACACTTTTCACAGGTGAACCCACCAACCCAGAGCCTGTACCCCAACTACCTCCTCACTTAGGGTCTCACACTCTGGCCCCCCATTCCTTTGTCTTCCTCAATCCAGGCCAGACAACTAGGGCAGCCCCTACTCTCTAGAGCCACTGAAATGACAGGAAATAATCACCTTAATCATGCTTAACCTCTTCCTCACAGAGGCTGTGACAAAGGCTCCTGCTCACTGTCCTCTTTCTCTCTCCTCCCTGACCCACTGCAGTGTGTCCCAGGAGGCACAGAGCATCCCCTGCTCTTGGGAACCCTGAGTACAACTGCCTTTTCAGTGGCAGTCGTCTTCTGATGTGTTGGACTTTCTGTTCCCAAATAACTGTAAGATCTATATTTAAAACATTTGGACCAAAACTCATTTACATCTGTTGTCCCAGTAAAACTCTTTAAAACATCCTTGTTTTAAGAGTACCCTGATTTGGATGGTTAACACCAGGTCACATATAGATTAACCAACCAGCTTTGGCAACCAGATTGCCCAAGCCAGTACCTACTGGGTGCTCGGCTTTCTGACTGGGGAATTGTGGTTCTTTGTGGATGGAGGAGCAGCCAGAGGTTTCCTGCAGTTTCTGTAGTTCCCTGTTGTCTCTCTGCCACTGCTACTGAGTAATAGGCAAAAATTACATCTGCAAAAATTAAGAACAAGTGAAATAAAAGAGCCAAGAAAGGAGCCTGAATCAGATCTAGGTCTGATCAATGAGGACAGTGGGGGCTAATCAATGACAGTAATCTCAGCTCAGGAAGATGGTTCCATTTTCATTACCTTTTATAAATAGGGGATAGATATGTTACAGCAAATCTCCCCAGTAACCGCGCCTACTGGGGATAGTAGTGAATAACTTCAACCCCTTGCAAACACATATATTTTTGTATTATGAACTCCAGATGCCAATTAGTTTTCCAAGGCTATACCAGACTGGTAGATGCCATGTTTTGGTTTTAATGCTTTACAGTTCATGGTTCATGTGTTATAGTGCTTGCTTTTAAGAAACTTGATTTCAGGTAAGTCAGGAGACAAGCTGTATTAAGCTATTCTCTCTGAAATCATAAAACTGAGTCTGACTGCAGCGAAGCTGTCTTAGTTACTCTTTTTATTGCTGATATAAAATACTTGACCCTTACAGTTAAAGGAGGAAAGGTTTATTTAGTTCACAGTTCATAGAGGTTTCAGCTCAGAGCTGGCTGGCTCCAAGGCAGAGCAGCATGGCAGAGGGGCATCGAAGAGGAGAAATAGTCCATGACAACCAAACAGGTGAAAGCAAGCAAGGGACAACCACAGCTGTTTCCATCCTTTCTATCTTACCCAGGATATTTAGGGTGGGTAGCACTTATACCCTTAATCCTAGAGGCCTTGATCCTAGCATTGCACCATGAATCACCCCCAGCATCACACACCCTAGATCGAGCCACCTCTGAAAAAGCCCCATCTACTACTGCAAAAGGCTTTGGAGGACATCTAAGCACAAGCCATAACAGAAGCTAAAGTGAAAAGAGGAGGCCCTGTGAATTCAGAGCTAGTGTTCAGAGCGAACCCACTTAGTGAAAGGCCAGTGCAAATGCTGCTCAAGGCAGGTGGGTCGCCCAGTACCTTCATCAGCACCACTGCACTGCACTCCATTCCAATCCACCTCATTAGGGGTTCTTGACAAGTTAAGACTGATGTGTGGGAAGGAGATGTGGTTTGGGGAGAAGATGTGCAGCTGCCCTGTGTCAGGGGTCGAGGTAGGTGAGGAATAGCAACAAACTGGTGTGGGGATCAAGAGAGTCTACTCAGAAAATACCTTGAGGCTGCCCAGGTGCTTGCAAAGCACCTGCAGGACAAAAGGAGAACTAAGTGCTCACTTGCATGGAGATACCCATGTTTAACACCACAGGCAAGTGGGTAAGTCCAGGGTGGGAGAAAATAACCCAAACCTCAGAAACAAAGGTAAGATGGTGACAGTACCAATTTTTTTAGTACTAAGCTAGGGAAGAGCCTCACAGTCTGCCAAATAGTTATCCAGTTCTCTCTTGGGGTGGTGGGTTAATCCTGTCCTACCAGTGGCTTGCAAACAGGTAGGACCCAGGCTGTCCCCAGCCTGGAATGGCTGGGAGTTAATTTGTAGGAAAGAGATCAGTAGAGATGTTCTTTCTCTGGCAAAGAAGAGATACCTAACTTGCTTACGATTTTTATTGCCCCACAGGATGGTAACAAGTTCTGCACAAAACTCAGAAATCACATTTCAGCATTTCCATCCCACTGAAAGGCATGCTATATTCTGCTGCTCACATGCCTGTGGTACCAGTGCTCTTGTCTCACGGCCAATTTTCCTACTAATGTGATGACTTGGACTTTAACAGGGGCTAGCACAGAGCAACACATAAGAATAGAGCTGTGACATCTGGCGCAGGGGTGGAGGGCGTCTAGGGGAGGTGATCCTGTGCCCAGGAGGGACAGGTGCAAGAAGAAACAGTAACAGTATGTATGAGGACTTACATTTTCAATTCTAGCACTCTGAGAGGCCGAGGCAGGAGAATCACAGGTTCAAGGCCAGCCTGGATAATTTATCAATTTAAGAACTCTGTCTCAAAATTTTTAAAATAGCTGAGAATGTAGCTTAATGTATAGACCTTGGGTTCAATCCCCAGTATTGAAAAACCAAAACAAAACCAGTAACAATGTATCCATGACTTTAGGGTTGTGCAGCCTTGGCTTTGCCTAGAATACTTAGTTTACTCAGGGAAGAATCTCTGAAAGACAGATACTCTAATCAGTTATCCGAAGAAACCATAGCCTCAGTGAGATCATACAGCCAATGAGAGCAGAATCAGATTTCGAATCCTGGGCTGTGTGATTCTGCTCCCAAGCTCCCGCTAGAATAGTCTGTTGTTTTCAGTATTATGTTACATGTGACAGAGAGAACCACGATATGGAAAGGTAAGATACCTGACAGAGTCCTGGAGGTCCTTGTAAACTGTTGAGGGAATCTCTCTGTCCCAGGGCCCTGCCTTTGTATCTCGCTTATTCTCCTACTTCCTGGGACCCCACAGTGATGCCTGCCCTCTTAGACCGTGACCACTGTTGTCACTGCTATCAGCTGGCTTTCATTTCTGCCCACTCTGTACAAAGGTCTCAGAAAGGACATGAGAGTCCTTGATTGCCAAAGCCGATTCATTTCTTTGTTCTTGCCATCCCTGATTGTCCTATCGGTTAATATGCAGGCTACTTTTCTCCTTGGCAAAACAGAATCACTTAGAAAGTCCCTCCAGAGGCCCTTGCCACTCGTAACAGTCATTTCTGGTGCTTTCCACTTCCATCAGGGGAGCCTTGGGGTGTCAGAGACCTATTTTACACTGGGGCAGCTGCCAGCCATGGGCTGCCTGTGCCCAGGAACTGTTTTAGATCTCTGTCAGTTCCCAGGGGATTTTCATGAAGATAAGCACATTTTTGCTTTGCATCAAGATGTTTGATGCTAATGTTCAAATCCTTCAGGAATGATCTGAAGTAGTGGCTGGATGCCTACTGGTTCAGGATCACCCAGGAGTTTTTGTTTCGTTTTGAGATAGGGTCTTGCTACCAGACTGGCCTCAAACTTGCAGTGATTCTCCTGTTTTAGACTCTCAGTTGCCAGGATTACAGGTGTGCACCAACATGCCTGCCTCCTTGTAATTTTACTCAAGGTAGCTTCTTGTACTCAGAGATTTGAATTCAGCAGCTCTGGAGTGGGGTCTAGAAACTGGAACCCTTAATAATGGCCCTGGTTGTGAGGGGCAGATGTGGGAACTGTTCATTCTCAAGATGGCAAATGTCACTTGGGGACTGAAGAGTAATACAGTTGGTTGGTTGAACTTGCTCCCTGTTAATGGCCTTAGTATCAATCTATAAAGCAGTGAGTTATTACTGAGCCCCTAAGAGGGGCAGGTTTTGTTGTGATTCAGCATTATTATCCTACCCCCACAATGGAGTATGGCTCACAAAGGCTATGTAACAATTAGGGTAATTGTATAGAGATCCTGCTTACTGTTCACTATGGCAGGGAAATGTGTACACGTGTGTGTGTGTGTGTGTGTGTGTGTGTGTTGTGTGTGTGCATGCCATCAGGATGGGACAAGTCTTTCTTCTTACATATTTTATGACTGAAAATAGTAATTTCCAGTTATATATATATATATATATATATATAGTATATACCTATCTCTCTCTCTCTCTCTTTCTCTTTCTCTCTCTATCTTACATATTTATAGAAAGAGAGACAGAGAAAGACAGAGAAAGATGAAGAGAAGGAGAGAATGTCCACTTGCCCTGGTAAGGTCAAACACAGGCATGACAGGCAATTTGTGCTCAGGAAAGGATAACCATTTTTGTCTTAAATGGTGTTGATTTTTCAGTGAATAATTAGAAATGTCTACATCATGAGAAGCAGGGCTTAGGGTTATCATGTGTGGGCTTCAGTCCTGGCTTCATTCTTTGTCATACAGAATCTTGTACCAAAGACCTAATGAAAGTCCCTGCTCACATGTAGAAGTGTCATAAATGCAGCACACATGTGACAGGGGTTGCTGTGAGGAAACAGGGTAAACACACAGACAGCATAGCTGGTATACCCTGAATGCTGTGCATCTTACATTATGAGGGTCATTGTTATTTTTGTGGTCAGAATCATCATCATCTCTGATTTATCAAGATGGGAATATTAAAACTACAGGAATTTGCATAGGTGAAAAGATCTGAAAGCCTGTATAGGTCTTATGTCTCTCTTAAAATTATATGTGAATCAAAGTGTTCTAATAGAAGTTTTAAAAGCCAAATTCATCCCCAGAACAATGTATACCATTCTGGATATATATGTGCTAGAACAAGCTGAGAGAATGCTTCCACATGTGTTCTTTCCTTTAGGAAACTTATTTATTACCTGATATAGTCTAATTAGAAGTCCATTTAAATATATTTTCCAAAAAGAATCAGATTGTCGTTACTCACTGAAAATTCAGTTGGCTTAATTCAGTATGAATCTTTTGAGGTGAATCTCAGCTTTTATGTTTCACATTCCTCATTAAAATCGAGCACCCCCATAACATTTACTAGTCAATTATTGAAGGTTGCAGACTTCCCTGCTTGCAAAGGTTTCAGTTGTACCCCTGCTTGTGAGCAGCCCGCCCCCTGCTGGTGATCACAAGAATGGCATCACCTTTCAGGAGCCTCGAGATCGTCAACAAAAGGTGTCCACAAAACTTGTTTTTCTTGCAACATTTTCTTATGACAATATTTTCTGGAGGAATGCGCATGGAATTTAGTTTATAATTAAAGAAATCTTAAGAATTCTGGAATTTAATGGAGTGTTTGACTGGGGGCTGGGTGGACACAAGGAAGCACTCAAAAATCCAGACTTTCTGCCACGCTTTAGGATGGAATTTAGGAGTAGTTTTGGTGACTTCTGCTATTAATGGAATACATAATAATGGCCACAGATTACCTCTTAAATAGTTCTGTTCTGTGGGGCTGTAAATGCTTCATCAAGGGAAAGGCAAGTAAATAATGTCCATCAAACCATTTTGAGGTTGATAGGGGAAGTGGAACAACATAAATATTAAGTAGCAAGGTTATTAATAGGTACCATTTATTGGGAATTTTAAAGTGCTTTGTGTTCAACTACGATAATTTGATGAATGAGGACACATCTTCACTTGAGCAAGAGACGTAAGTTAACTTGTCTCTTGGCTATAGGAGATCTCTAGTTGACTGCATTCTTAGGTCATCAGTAAGTAACATGTCTCTGCTGAGTTACTTTAATGTTTAGATGTTTAAAGTTTAGATGTGGAAGCCGCGCTGACAGGAAACCAGTGTAAACCAAAGCAGAGGTCATTCTTTTTGTGTGAAGGGGACCTGTTCTGGTCTAGAATAGACTCTTAGTTTTGCTACAGTTGATACCAAAGTTCTTTAATTTGACAAAGATTTGCCCAAAGAGGGCCAGGTACTATCCTGGACACTGGGGATATTAATAAGCAAAAGAGATGACTGATAGATACATGATAAGCAAACACACCATCTCTGTTAGAAGAGCAGTGGCTTGCAAATTGACTGGTATCCTCAGGAGGGTTTGTTATATTCCCCCTGCCCCTGCTGTGGTCTGGGCTGGGGCAGGTATTTGTGATTTAGCCAGTTCCTGGGCAGTACAGAGGCCCTGTCTGTACACTTCACTTTGAGAACTATTGCCAGCAGCTGTCTGCACAGGCTGCCATCAACAAAGTGAGGAGGAGGCTTTTGAGAGCTAAGGATGAGCTCTGTACAAGGTATTTCCCAACCTAATATAATCTGGTGGGTTTCAATGTGGATGGATGAGGAAAGAAAAGCTTGCTGAGTTCCCTGTCATCTACTTTCCCTGGAGGTGGGCACAATGCACGAGTTATTCCATTAAATCTGCCCAATTTTATAGTATCTTACTGCAGATGAGGAAAGTGTGGCTTTGAGAAAGGACATAAGTCATTTAATGATCATCACGGCCAATGCATCAACTGGGGTTCTCCAGAGAAACAGAACCTATAGGAGAGATATAGCTCTATATAGGTAAGATTCACAGATTTATTTTAAGGAACTGTCTCATGGGACTGTGAGGGCTGACAAATACAAAATCTGTAGCACAGGCCAGAGATGAGAACTCAGGCAGTTTTTACACCACAATCTTGCAGTAGAATTCCTTGTGCTGTCGGAAGCTTTGCTCTTTTCTCCTGAAGCCTTCATCAGATGAGCTGAGGCCCATCCTCATCCCCCTCACTCAGTTAGCAGCTGTGGATGTAGCCACAGACACAGGAACATCTCCACTGCAATACTGGACGAGGGTTACACCCAGGGACTGGGCAACACGTCACAGCCATGCTGACACAAAAGCAGCTTGTAAAGTTTGAATTGAACCCATTCCCCTGGCCTAGGCTCCTAACAAGGTAAGCCTGGGAACCACTGGCTGTTGCCCAAAGAAAAGAGATATATAGCTGGACCATGGGGGTCAATTTAAACACAGATTCCTTTGCCCTTGCATTTGATCTGGCTTCCTTGGCTAGGAAGTACTGTACAGAGCACATGTGCCGTTTCCCTCATGCTAGTCACAGGCATTTCTGTAAAGTGACAATACGCTGCCTCCCCGCTGCCCTCCATTTAACCTGGCTGTGAAAGAAGGCTCTGTGGTACACTGGCACAGCCTTTCACATCTGTGCTTCTCTCAGCCTGCCCTGTGGACACAGTCCTTCCACCCCTTTCACCATTCTGTCTTTGCTACAGGGCTGGGACAAGGGGTGCCAATGGGTCTTCAAGGGACGCTCACATGCTTTCCCCTGGGCCATTTTACTTTTCATTTTTAGATTTGGCTTTGACAATTAATAATTACACACATTTGTGGGGTTCAGTGTGCTATTTAAATACATGCACACATTGTGTGATAATCAAACAAGAGTATTTTTGGTTTCCTGTGTGAAATGCAGCATCTCCCCTTCAAGATTTAGTGCCACCTGGTGACTGGAAGTGTTCCTCAGCTGATTTCCCTTTGGAGAGGGGACCCAGACTCACCAGGGTAGGTGTTTCTTCAGTGGAGATCAAAAAACTCTCCTGGTGTGTGTGGCGTGTGCATGCAGTGAATGTGCAGTGTGTGTGAGTGTGTGTGTACTACATGGGTGGTGTGTGTATTATGTCGATATGTGGTATGTGTTGTTTATGCATGTGTGTGCATATATATGTGGCACACATGTATATAGTGCACACAGTGTGAGATGCGTATGTGTGATGTGTTTTGTGTGATGTGTGTGATCTACGTGGTACATAGTGGGTATATATGTATATGTGGTGCATTTTGTGTGGTACACAGCATGTTGTATAGTGGGTGTGGTATGCAGTGCATGTGACATGTATGTGTGTGCTGTTTTGTGTGGTGTGTGATGTATTTAGTGTGTCGTATGAGGTGTATATGTGTGGTATGATACCTAGTGTGTGTGTGATGTGTAGTGTATGTGACATTCTGTGTGTACTGTGTTTCGTGCAGTGTACATGGTATGTGATATGTGGTATGTGTGATATGTTCATGTGTTATGTGTGATAACACATTTCTAAAAACATGTTTCATGCACTACCCAGTTGTCCTACCAGCTTGCTTACAAAGTCCATCCGGGACACAGGATACAGACTTGCAGGCTCAGATGAAGAACTGACACTGAGAAATCTGTTTAGCAAGTGCCAAGATTGCAAGTCTGGTGGGAGCCAAAGCTTTCAGGGACGTTTTTAGGGAGCGATTTCTGATTCACTCATCAGGGTGAGGACTTTGGGAATGGTTCTGGGGAGGTGTGATCCTGGCTGGGGCTAAGGTAGGTGGCTTCAGGGGACATGGAAGACTGTGACCCTCAGGGGTGCACTGGCTTCTAAAGAGGGAGGCAGCCCTGTGCAGTGCTGCAGCAGGCACTTGGTGCTTCCTTACCCTGGGGTGACAATTCTAGAAGAGGAGAGTACAGTTTTTCAAGTACAAAGAGCATCTTGGAGAGACAGCGGCCTGGGTCTGGTGATGAGAATCTTTTTGCAGAGGTGCGTACCTTGTGTCACCACTGGTTTGTTTCCACTGGAACTCACACCGAGCTGTGGTTGCCAATGTGGCAGTGCAGAGAGGTGGGGCCTCTGAGAGAAATTACTAATCTCGTGAAAGCGGATTAGTTCTCTTGATAGCAGGTTGTTTATAAACCAGATCAGCATCTTTGCCCCTTTCCTCTTCTCCACATGCCCCTTTGCCTGCTACTTTCTGCCATGAGTTGAACTGTCACAAGGTCCTTGCCAGAAGCTGAGTAGATGATGACGCCAGCTGAGTAGATGATGACGCCATGCTCAGACTTCCATAATTGTGAGCCAAACCTCTTTCTTTTATAAATTACCTAGTCTCAGTTATTCTGTTATAGCAATAGGAAATAGACTAAAATAGCCAATGTGTCTGAAGAAGCATGCTTTCACTTGTTTTTTAAACTTTTCTTGCATTTCCTTTCTACAGTGGCTGGCATTTTAACATTTAGTTTTTAAAAAAATTCCTAAACCCCAAAATTTTAACATTTAGTAGCACTTTATAACCTATAAAATGTATCACATGCATTCTCATTTCATTATTTATAGCTCAGGAGGAAAAAGGGCTGTAAACAATGAGTGACTTGTTTGGAAGTGAAGGAAATCAAACTGACTCTTTTGAGGACCAGCCCATGGTCATTTCTGCTCCCTACAGCAAACCTTTTCTCAGAGGCTGAGTGCTTTGAAAAGGCACTAAAGAGAGTCTGGTGTTGTCCTCAGCATTTATTTAGCTTCCTGGAACGGAGGGACAAGGTGGGGGAGGCACTGACTCTAATGGAGATCTATCACTACCATTCTGTTCTGTCTGCACAAATCCATTTAGTTTGTGTCCAGAGTCAAGGACTCAGGAGAAGTGGCATCAATAAAGCTATTTTACTTAAACCAACAAGTGATTCAGGAAATAAACTCCCAAGTAACTGGGGATCTAGATTTCTAGAGGTAGTAAATTTCAACCATCTTCCTGTTTGGGGACAGCACTTCAGAGACAGCAAAAAATGGCCAAGGGACAGGAGGTGGGGCAAATATCTTCCAGAATTCAGGCTTTCTGGGTCATTGCTGCTTGTTCTTCTCCAGGAGGGAGGCACAGCCTCCGGCTTAGTTTCTAGTGATAGACTGGAGGCGCTGGGTAGGAATAGGAGTAAGATAATTCACTTGGACATGAGCCACCTTGTCTTTATTGTTCACCCCAGGCTTTCTCTCCCGAGTGGCTTCGGCATCCATCCTCTGCCCAGTGAACATCTTTTGGAGTTGCTCACATTGAACTTGTGGCTCCCTGAACAACCCGTTTTGGTCCTGTCTTTCCTCTACTGAATGCCACCAACTGCCCGAGTGCGAAACTCAAGCAACACCTACTACTTCTCTCAGCCCACTTTTGACTTGCTGCCAAGCTCTGCATCTGTGTGCACAAGAATACCACCCATCTGCCCTCTCTGTGCCCTCCCCAGTGCCTCTGAGGTCCTACACTGACAGCTCCCTTGCCCACCCTGAGACTAAGGTTCAGTTCTTCCACTCCCAAGAATACTGGCTGCTGATGAGTTGACTCATATCTGAGACACAATTCAGGGATTCTTGTTGTCATGATACACTACTCAGTTCAAGGGTACCCTGCATGGAAGCAGGGCAGCTCATCTTTAGTGACAGAGGATGTGCTCTGAAGCCTGGCCCTGTGCTCCCCAGTATCAAGGCAGACAACTCTCAAGAGCCAACTTAGGATGCTGGGGGTGTGACTCAGTGGTAGAGCACTTACCTGCATACTCACAGCCCTGGGTTTTATTACTAGCGCTGCAGGGGTGGGTGGTAACCATTTCAGTTCCCAAACTACCCCAGAATTCTGGCACTTCCATGCTGCTGTTGGTTCATCCTGTCCCTGTGGCTACTGCTGCCTTTATTTCCCTTAAAGTGTGCCTGACAGCACCCCAAGATGCCTCCTTTACAGAGTCTCAGAATCCCAAGAACATGCCTTATGACTGTTTGTACCTGGAGCTATCCTAGGACTTTGAAAAAGGGGCTAGAGTTGGCATTCTCCTGCTGGATGCCAAAAAGGGGCCATATCTAGACAAGACAGAGCACTGGAAGGTTGAAAGGGGCCTTAGGAAGCAAGGGCTCTGCAGCTCTGTGAGCTATCCTGTCCCTGGAGCTTTATAAACAGGCAGACCTGGTGGAATCACAGGTGTTTGTGGGTGGGGGGAAAATGTCGCATGGAATTTATTGCAAGCCAGTAAGAGAATCATAATCAAGATCTCTAGCACTTTTACTAGAATTATGCCTACTTGAAAAGAACCTCTGGCATACTACTGAGACCTGCAGATGGAGTTTCTGAGCTGTGGTGCATCTGAAGATGGACTTGGGACTTCCAGGATTAGGCACAAGCATGATCATCATGTTCCAGGAAATTGTGCAAGAAGGTGGCCCAGACCCTTAAGTTATGTACATTATGGCACTACCACCTTTACCTGGGTTCACAATCATGGCCCTGTGGTAGTAGTGGCAAGGCCAGGGGATTCTTTGGAGTCTGATGAGAGATTCTAGCTTGGTGCACAATTGAGTTTGCTAACCATATGAGTTCAAACTCAAAAGAAATGGCTACTGTACACTAATCTTCCTCTAGTGTTGGAAAAGAGTAGTGAAGGGAAATCCTCTCAATGAGCAGAGCTTTAGGCAATGCATTTATTATGGTATCATTATTAGGAATTGTGTCTTTTTAGAGGTGATTAGATCATGGAGTGGGATGAAGAGCATGAAGAGAAAAGCTAGAAAACTGAGGACTAGCAAGACAAGGACATTTGCAGAAAAGGCACATGGGTAGACCTATGGGAGACAGCATGAAATGTGAACATCTTTGTGCAACACATTAATGTTTATAAAACAACACTCATCACAGAAACTTTCTTCAAGAGGTAGAAAGGATGACCCTGATAGTTGACCTGTGCTAGCCTCCCTCTCTGGTCACGTCAGTGCTGCTTCAATGAGCTCATGAGTGGTGTAACTGTGGGTGTAAAAAGAAATCTCTGCCCAGGCCCTACCACCCACACACCAAGGTTATGCTGCTACTGTCATTGCCAATGTGCAAGCTGCCATCAACAAAGACCAGCACTGAGTCCTTAGCATGGCTTTATCCCTCAAGGAGACCTATGAGCTAAGTGATATCATGTCAACTAAAATTACATTCCATCTTACAGGAAGAAATTCCATCTTACAAGAATTTTATACTTTTCTGGTATAGATTTGCCTCTCTTGACAACAAAGCTTAAGGCAGCTCTACCATCTTCAGGCTCACAGGATCCCACATAACACTGCATTACTCATACAGGGCAAAGGACATGTCACAGGAGGCACGTGACCAGAAAACTCTGGTCCTATCCCATATCATACTGTGCAGAAGCCATTGACTGCTAGGAGTTATAGAGCAGCCTGAAACATGCAGCTGAGATACACCGTGAGATGGGAGCTGTCTTTAAGATGTGGTTCACATGCTGAATTAACAACCCCCATGTAGTGCCATGTCTCTAGTATACGGAACATAGTGGTTCAGGAAGCAAGGGCTGGAAGCTGAAATGGTACCATGGATCATGACTGCTGATAGCCCACTTGGAAATGTGTGCTCTCTAATCACATAACTTGCAGAGACGTAGGCTCTGGTTTCCATCAGAACACTTTTACCATAGAACACACTAAGAGCTCTAGCAAATTTGAAACCATAGCTGCCACCTGACTACTCCGCATTTCATTTGCTAAGTCACAGGCAAGAAGGCAAAGAGTTATCATCTGGCAGGGCTACCAATCATCAGGGGCAGGGAGTGTTGTGATTGTAGAATAGAGCATATCAATGGAAGGATACATTTAGCACCTAAGTGACTCTCTCTATCATCTTTTGGTAGCCTGTTGCTATAAGAGACAATCCCTTTCAGTGATCATGGCCTTACAGAGGTGTACAAGCAGGACCTTGTACCCTTCAGGGATGAGCATCTATGCTTCTCTACCAGGTAACCTCCTGGAGGTGCTGATCTCAGGGTGGGGAATGTAGAATGGATGGTAGGGAAGGGAGAGCCTGTGAGCATCACTTGCAATCTCAAGACCGCCCGCTACGTGTGAACCATGGCTCACACTCCCACCTTTCATTTGTATATTTTCTAGTTCTTTTCCTGTTCGAAGGGAGTAAATACCTCTAGGCAGTGAAACAGACTGACCAGATCCCTTGTCTAGGACTGGAGCACTCATTTCCCCCGGTGCTAGCTCTGTTAGTAGCAGATGGTTTTCTGCTCATTCTCTCTCCAGGAATTGTCTGCTGGAGAAAGCTGCTTCATCCAGGTCACGCTTCCTCCAGTGGGCAGGGAAGAGGGTAGCTTATATCTCAGAACTGGTCTATGCACAGGGATAGAAAACCTAGCCCTCCTAGCCCTGCCATTCAGAATAGCAGAACAATTCTGAATGACTAGCTTTGCTCGAAGTCCTTATAGGGCTGGCTATTGTAAGTACACGGCATGATTCCTGCATGGCGTGGCACCCTGAACACCCTGCACTACCTGTTCTGCTACCAAATCTCAAGCGACTCAGAGCTTTGTTCCTGGAAAACATTACCTATTACCTAATAAACATTACCTATTACCTATTATTTACAATCTGCATCATTTTTCTTATTATAGTTAGTAATCTTTGTAAAACACCAACCTGATGATGTCAATTTTAGAATCCCTTCATATTTCCTCATTGCCCTTAGTTCAACCTTCATAAAATGACTTATAAGGCTCCTTACTTGTTGGCTTCTGCCTATGTCTCCAGCTTGGCCTACTGCCATCACCACTTTCATGTTCTGCCAAAATCAAGTGAGCTTCTTTCTTTCTTTCTTTCTTTTTTTTTTTTTGGTACCAGGGATCTAACTCACGACCTTGCGCTTACACCACTGAGCTAAATCCCCAACTTCAAGTGAGCTTCTTTCATTTGCTGAATGTGTCATTCTCTTCTATCTCTGCAACTTGGCATATCTTGTTTCTCTTCCCAGAATACTCGTAAGTCCCTTTGTTGCTTGAATAGCATATCCATAAAGGCCTCAAATTTCACTTCTTTAAGTGAATCATTCTTTGAGCCCTTCAGAAGACTGGTTGGATGTCACTTTGTATTAAAAGCATCCTGAGCCTCCTGTCTTGTGCATCTTGGCATACAATACTTTAATCATTTATTTAATTGTTCTTTTTTTTTTTTTGCTTCAGTAGATTATAAACCTCATGAGGTAAGAGACTGAGTCTAATTTCATTAATGTAATAGTATTAAGAAGTAGAATCTTTTAGAGATAATTAGACCACTGAGGGCATCACCTTCTGGACTGGACTACACAGGTGAGTTTGGTTCACTCTTGGCCTCTACCTTTTGCCATGGATGATGCAGTCCAAAGGCTCTGGCCAGATGCTGGACCTTGGTGTTGGACTTCCCCGCGATCAGAACTGTGAACCAATCAATTTCTGCTCATTCTAAACAGTGCCATCTCTAGTGTTTTTTCATAGCAGCGAAAATCAACTAAGATAGATATGTTTAAATTTTTAAAGTAACTGCTAATTATTAATGTTTAAAAACACATCTATGTTAAATATTATAAACATGGATTTCAAACACTGAAAAATAAAAAAACTCAAACGGGTGCGACTGGGCCCTGCTAGAGTTTTAGATCTCCACTATCCTGCAAAGGCCCATGTGTTAATGGCTTGGTCCCCAGGGTGCACTGCTGGGAAGTGGTGGAAACTTTCAGAAGTGGAGACTTCTCATTCATTCAACAAACATTTAATGAGTTCCAACTATGATGCAGGTACTAGAAGACAGAGAGGGATGCCTTACGTCATTGGGAAGGTGCCCTGGAAAGGGGCTGGTAGTCCCTTTCTCTTCCTTTAATTTGTTTCCTGCCCCATCAGATGAACAGTTTGCTCTGCCATGTGCTAACCACCATTGCCATCTGGCTTATCCACCCAAGGTCCAAAGACGTAAGTCTGCCTGATATTAGAGTGAAATCTTCAAAACTGTAAGGTAAAGAAGCCTTTTCTCTTGATAAATCACTTATTTCTGGTACTTCCTTATAGTGATGAAAAGCTGAGTACCCATGTTTACATAACAGGCCCATGTTTCCGCTTGGCTCACACTGATTGGAGCTGTGTGGCCGTGCAGCAGCTGCTCTTTTGACAAGTCACATACTGTCTGGTTTGTCACAGACTCCACCTCAGGGTGGTGTAAAATTAAAGCCCACGGGTTAATGTTTTGATGTGTTTTTATAATTATTCTATTTGTTTTAATAGGAGAGGTAGAAGAAAAGTGAAGCATCTCTTTGTATCCTCCTTAAAATATTGGGAGGTCCTTGGTTGAATCAAGACTCCTTCATAGATTTAGGGTGTGGTTCCTGCTAGCATTTGTGTTTGCCATCCGTGGTGGAATATATCACAAGCCAACAACAGCCTGGTTGCCTTCCTCAAAATGCAGAGTGAGCCCGAAGAGCAAAGCATATGCCTTGTTGTTGCCTCACTGAAACTGAGGAAGTCATCAGCCCTGGCAGGTGCGGCAGCCATTGACCTGGTTATCATCTTTCTGCTCCTGACAAGGCTTCCTTTCCTCCCTAGACCTTCCTTATAAGCACAGTCTGTCAGAAAAAATTGCTATGAGGCAGAAAATAAGAAGGGCTATTTGAAAATACTTTGTGAACACGCACATCATAAGCAGTGTTATTATTTTTATCCTAGGCAAGATGGTGACTTCATTCTTTTAATCTGCAAGTTGGTGGAGGGAATGGTGGTTTGCACTGGGATCTTATTTTCCCTAATGATACAAGAGATTATTGAGTCAAAAGTCAGCCTGGAAATTCTAGAGTGCTCTCTCAGCTTCCTGGGGCATGGGAGGTATGGGGATGAAGACAGAAGTAGTCATTCATTCAACAAACTAATGAATATCAACTATGTGCTAGGTACTAGAGGATACAGATGCCACAGGCACAAACCTTGTACTAATAAACCTAGTCTTTTAGCAAAGAGAGAGAGAAATGATACTTCAGTGTGCTGAATATGCAATAGAAGCATGTGTAATTGTCCTAGGGTTCGGAGAAGGTTGTGGGGTGGACAGATGGAGGAAGAGATATATGACCTGGGCCTTGAAGGTTGAGTAGGAGCTTGATGGGTAGGGATGGACACATTCTTCTTAGATACTCTCAATTTATTAACAAGAGAAAGCAGTCACTGTTTCCAAACTGCTTTGGTCAGGTATAGCCACTGAAACAGATTTCCTCTGTGGCTTTATGTCATTACAAATTGAAGTCTCAGTTTGCTCTTCCATTAAATAGGGAGACTAACAGTAACTGCTCAGGACCACTGGGAGAATGAATCAATCTATGTGGTTTGCAAGACCAAGTGGGGGAGTTAACAGGTACTGTTCCGGGGAAATACACAGAGGGAACCAGAACATGAGAAAGAACAGCAGCCAAGAATGCGAGGAAGCAAATCGGCCTGGACTCTCATTAGCCTGTGATGGATTGATCTTCTGTCGCTGATTTCCCAAACTCTCAGCAGTTTCAACTTAAAGCTTGTTCAATATTTTAAAACCAATTTAAAACCAATTTTTGAGTTTGCTTTTTTTAAAAAAAAATTATTGCATTAATCAAAAAATGCATTAAGTTTTGGGTCAAGCTGCCTAACCAATAGGAAAAGCTGATTGGGCCCCAGGATAAATGGGCTCGCCTGGCTGGAGAATGTAATATCAAAGAACAGAAACCAATCAGGCTAAAGGGAAGAGTAGTGGAATGCAGTCACAAGTGGCTAAAAAGAAAAAGGCTGCAAGTGGATTGAATTAGAAAGATGTGAAGAGGGCTAATGAGGGAATTTTGTTAGTATTAGCAAATCTTAGACATGCAGATGCATTTGAAGCCTTCCATTGTAAGGGGGCTGCAATTAGTTTCAATTGTTAGATGTGCAGACTGCCTTCTTTTAAAAATCTGAAGTCAAAGGAAGTGCATGGGTGGTCTTTCCTGAGACTACTACTGTCTGACAGAAATGCAGGGAATTTAGAAAATAAGGCAGCTCTATTAAAATAAAATCCTTCCTTCTGTTACCACACAGAACTGGGTATTGCTGTTTGGTTAACCAGCTTGTTTGGGTCACCTCTTTCCACAGCCAACAGTCACTATGGTTGTAATGAAGAAACTTTTGGAGCCCTAGGAAATTGGCCCAGAGAACATGTTGGTTAATTTATATTCTCTTCCTCCTCTGTCCTGACCCAAAGGGCTCACTCCAAGGGTCTGTGTTCCCAGGCTTCCTGTGGTTGGCTTTCAACTGGCCACTAGCATATACTAGCAGGAAGAACTCAGAAGGTTGAGGAGAGAAGCCAAGATGTCTGCCAGTGTTCCTGTCCTGCTTTGGACCCATTTCTGGACCTTCCATGTTTATTCTTCCTGTCATAAGGTCCTTTCTCTGTAGGTCCAGCTCACAGAGTCCATGAAGCACCTTTTCCACCTCCTGTCCCTTCTGGAGAGGATGATCCTGCTTCCCACAGATTGTAGACTCCAAGGTTCTATCTGTGACCCTACCTCAAAGCTGCAGTTTGTGCCTTCCATTAATAGCTCTTCACAAATGAATTTAACTTGAACTCACTTTCCTGTGGGGTGCTGACTGAATCAGAGGTACAGGGAAAATGGTAGTAAAGAACCCGAGTTCTACTCTCCAGTAATGTTTGATGAGCAGAATTTTTTGTTTGTTTTTTGATTGGCTGCTTGGTTCATTGATTTAGTTCATTTCCAGGTAAGAGGAATATGAGGCTAGCTTGGTGATCAGGAGCTGGAAGGAAGAGGAGCTTAATCTAAACAAGGTCTATGGACAGAGCTATCTCATTCTATGTTCTGTGTGGGTTAACCTGACCTTGCATGTTAATGATACCTCTGTGGAATTTCTATGTCAACTGTTTGTGCATCCTTAAAATATTTAAAGAAGTAATAGAAACACTAGAAAAGTAAAGTCTTTATCTTGCTATTTATTTCTAGGGCCTACAGCAATGCTTAATATAATTGATTAATACACATTTGTTAAGTGAAATAATATCTTTTTCATTATAGATGCTTCCATCATTCAATAAACATCTATTTAAATATCTTTGTACTTGGTTCTGACTTGGGTTGGGGATACAGGATTGAATAGAAGAGTCTTACCTGTTCTTCTGTCCATGAAATGTCCCCTTTGGAATTTTGGAACTGTCTCTATCACCTCTAGCCTGTTTACTCTTGATAAGTTATCTTCTATAAATTCTAGCAAAGTGTATGTAATACACAGCTACACATTTGTTAAACTTTGGTTTGGTATATTTCTGTAAATATTCACTTTCCTGCCAGTATCCCTGTGTGGTTCCCTTCTAGTCTCTGAAGGGAAATATCTATATTTGCCAGAACCTAGCAGGCTATGTAGCCCATACACATGCTGGATTTATTGTGATGACTGACATTATTGTAGATACAATTTCCTTGATATTGGCATCTATGCTCAAGTTCAACTTTAACTTTCTTTCCCCCATTGTTGAGTTGAATGCTGAGGATTTAATGATTTTTTAAGAGAAAAAATTAAGATTGGTTGGTTCCTTTGGATAAAGAATGCATGGGATTCTTGGTCAGGCCTCTCCTTGGCTCAAGGGGAAGCAATTCTCTTCCTCTTCTTTCTATATTGTTTTCAAATAGACATGAAGGTATCACTTCTTAGAAACTTTTGTCATCTGTGGTCCTAAGAGCATATGGATCTAAATTGCTAAGGCAATCCCATTTTTCAAAGCCTGAGGCTCTATTTTCCTGGGATACAGTGAACCTGGTCCAGGGGAGTCCCAGAGCCATAATTATTCCACTAAGTGAGCCTGAATTTGAATCTCCCTGAGCTAAAATAAATAAACAAAAGGAGAATTTTCTACTTCTGCTATGAAAATGGCAACTCATCCTTAAATTTCCTAATATGCTCATGACCAACAATTTAGGAGCTGATGAGAAGACTTGAATTCACTAATTCTATTTATTTAGTTATGGTTATATTGGATAAACACATCTGCAGAATACAGAAATAGACATTTTTATGCTCATTTTAGATCATTCAGATCTTTAACATTCTTTACTACAAAATAAAAATGTCCTGGAATTTCTATGTCTACTACTTACTAGCTTCCTATCAAAGAAATGACTAGAAGATTTATCTGCAAAGATTTAGTGTTTAAACTCTGTTAAAATTTACATCAAGAGAAAAATAATGAGCAAATTTATCAAATGTGCTGACATTTCTACTTCTTTCCCCTAAGAATTGGTTGATCATAATTAATAAATAAAACACATTTGCATTTCCTTAAGCTTGATGTAGCATATAAAAGAGTAAGTTTCAGGAAACATGATCATTACTTAATCAAGATAGAAATACAATGAAGCAGAGTTCATGTTATTGCTAAAAAAAGTGATCTCCTTGTACATTATAATATTTCTGTAGAGACAGTTCCTGAAACAATGGTTTAGCTTTTGATTTTAAACTTTACAATGTTATAAAAGCAATACTCAGTCAATAGGGGTGCACTTGGAATTTTGAATATTGAGCCTCCTTCTAGCTATGGATATGTAGCATCATTTACCTCACTGGTGGCGTTAGACTGTCAGGGAGTCAACTCTCAGTCAGCTCCACAACCACCAAGTCTGCAGTGTGCTGTGTCACTGAGCTGTGATATTAAGTAAGTTAGGGGTAGTCAATGCATTTTTGATCTAAAAACACTTTCAACTTATGATGGGTTTATTGGGATGCAACCCTATGATAAAGTGAGGAACATCTGTAAGTTATTCACAGAGGTAATCTTCACTAAAGAGTCTATGCAAAGGCATTAAAAAAATAAAAAAGTAGGGTCAGTATTGATTTCTCTGATTTGGAGATTGTTAAATTGCATTATCTCCTGTCTAAAGACAGCTCTGATAATGTTAACCTTATCCCTACTCCACACTGACCTGAGGAAAACTATCATGGAATTATAAACACATCCCACATGGCTATGACATCTGCATTGTAGGAGTGGGTGATCCTGGAAGCCAGAGCCCTATTTTCCCCAGGGCTGTGGCCTACCACTTTGTGGCTTGGGTTTTAAGAGCCGAACCTCCAGGCAGCAGGTTCTGCCCTCCCAGTGTCCTGAACCCTGCTTGATAGGATAAGGGGGCCATTTTGTACCTGCACACCGGGTCCTGAGGCTTCACATAGGGCGCTGCATTCTCCTTCGTGATATGCTTCCTTGCAATCCCGGCAAAAGACAAACTGCAACAGAACACCCATGCATTAGGAACATTTGGTTACATTCAGTCACAACATATTTTCCCTTTCAAACTCATTATATTCATTCTCTGAGTTATGATGCTTTCTATGTCAAAATACTTTTTGTGAAAAGAAAAAAAATTATATTTTGATGCTATTTCCACTATTAAGGCATGTTCTGAGCACTATAGTGGGGTTACACAGAGTCATATTTCCTTAACTCCAAGTGTTTCCAGCCCAGTGGAAGAGACAGTAATGCAAAGGAATACCGGCAGCAAGGTGCTAAGGGTGTGAGGAAAATAAGTTCCTTCCAGAGCGTACCCTTAATATTCGTTTGTATACGTAGAAGATTTCTATGAATGGTCAGTAGACCTATCATTTGTATTGAAAGCCTATTATGGAAAGAAGAAATAAGTTATTACAGACTGAATTGTTCTTTTACCCCCTACTTCATATGTTAATATCTCGGCCCCCAGTACTTCAGAATGTGACAGATTTGAAGATTAGGGCCTTAAAGTGGAGAGCCTGGGGCCCTCATCCCATATGACTCCTAAGTGTCCTTAGGAAATGAGGATACAGACAACACTTTGAGTAGGGGGCACCAGAGAGCACACAAGGAAGAAGTGATCATCTACAAGGCAAGGAGGGAGGCCTTACACTACATCAGCCTGCTGAGCTCAAGTGACAGTGCTTCTTTCAACATTCACATGCCATGAAACCAAGACACCAAGGGTTGACTGACTCCTGAGACTGTATGGGAAAGCCACTGAATGTCCGTAACACTCAAGAGATTTCCAGAGGCCTGAGGGTTCTCCAGCATCAAACAAGTATTTATCTTTGTTTTGGTTAAGATAAAACTACTTTGTACTGAAAAGGGAAAACAATATAAACAGGATATATCTAACATCAACTTTACTCCAAAAGACATCATTGCTCCTCCTGGGCTCATGAAGAACTGCCCATCCAACATGTTTCCCTTTTATGTAATCTTCGCCATCTGAACAGAGTTTTGTCCTTCCCTACATCCAACTCCTGATCTTGAACATAATCTGAAAATTATTGTAGTATCAAAATATAAGAAATAAATCTAAAGCATTTTACAATGCAGTGATTGCTTCTATAGAAATATGTCACAATTGACCTTGAAGCTGTCCTTTTCAGGACAGCTGAGTATCCTTTTTCTGAAAAGCTTGGGATGAGAAGTGTTATACATTTTGGTGATTTTTTTTTCCAGCTTTTGAGATTTTTCCATATATGCAATAAGAAGTCTTGAGAATTTGATCTAATTCTAAACATAACATTCATCTGTTTCATACAAATAACCCGCAGGTAATTTTATGCACTATTTTTAGTGCTCCTGTGTTTTTACTGTGATTTATCATTTGAGGTCCAATGTGCAATTTTCCATTTGTGGTATCATGCTGGTGCTTTAGAAGTTTCAGTTTTTGAAGCATTCTTGATTTTGAGTTAGGGATGCTCAACCAGTGTTAAATTCTTTTTACAGCAGAGAAAATGAAGTCAAACATTGTGGAATTTCAATTTTATCCAAAGGTTCAGGGTAAAAGGAAGACAATGTGTGTCAGGATGTCTTTACACAGATCACCAGCAATACCACATTTTAGTCCCTGGTATTTTAGTTTCTCTGAACTGGAAGTGAAAATAATGAACAGGGAGTGGGATCCTAACATTTCTTCTCTGGAGGTTTTTCCTTTTTTAAATGTATCTGCTTTTGTGTGTGTGTGTGTGTGTGTGTGTGTGTGTGTGTGTGTGTGTGTAGTGCTGGGGATTGAACCTGGTGCATTTGAGGTAAGAGTTCTACCACAGTGCCATATTCCCAGCCCCTGTGCCAATTTCTAGGTTTCCCTCAATCTCATCACTCTTTTCTGACACTCTGTTGGAATACTGTGGATTCTAGGGTTCAGTCACAGAGAACATGTAATGTTATCTCATGCACTGCTTTCGAGGGAAGCAGGTCTGATCTTTTAGCGTGACAGGAAAAGCACTTCACATCTTATTAACCAGTGGATGAGATATAAAATCAGTTTCATGGTGGCAGAACACCCTGGAGGTTAATCAGTTTGTCAGAATAAGTAGGCCTTTCTTGACAGAAGGACATTAAATTCTTTCTCACCAGTACGGCAAAGAATAGGCTATAATGAAATAACAGAAAACAAAGAGCATATAAAAATTAAAACCTCTCCAACTCAGTATGGCAGGGGAAGTAAAAGCTGTAAGAATATACCTGTAATAATTTAACAATAATGCAGTTACTAATATGCTTCCATTCCTAGAATATTTAATTTAAACTTAGATACACCATGCAGTGTGTCCTTCTCAGTTAAATAACTTGAACCTGTCTCAATTAGAATGAGGAAATATCTAGAAGGGTTGATTTGACCTTGAAAGTATCTTGGGATTTTAAATCACATTATTTACAGCTCAAAGTGCCTGTATAAGTGCTTAAGGCTTCAGTTCCCAGACTGTATACCAACCAACTCACAAGGATGCACTGTAATGTTTTAAAAGTTTGAGAAAAACACAGTAACACTCAACATCTGTTTGACACTGTCAGTCACTAACTCGTTTGTCCCCAGGGTTAATGTAGACTGTGTCATCTTCCTTTCAGTGATACTGTATCACTACAAAGCTGGATTTTTAGGTATTATGACTAAAAGAAAATACCAAAGAAATAACACCACCAAAAACCAAATGTACCTATTTGTTTGGATCAGGGACTTATTTATTTAAACATAAAATAAATTTTTTCCAGTTTATGTGAACTAGTTTTTCAGATGATGTTATAGTTTATATTTAAAATGTTTCTCCATGAGTTTGGAAAGTGATTGGATCATGGGGGCTGCATCCTTATCACTAGATTCATCCACTGATGAGTTTAGTAGCTGAATGTTTGGTTAGGAAGTGGTTACGACCTGGTAGGCGGTGGGTCCCTGGAGGCGTGAACTGGAAGAATATGTTACTGTTCTTGGTTCTTCTCTTCTCTCTCCACTTCTTGGCTGCCTCCATCAGGAGCTTCAATCTTGCTGTTTCTGCTTTGGAGCCAGATGACTCTGGATTGAGCCCATTGCAGCGAGCCAAATTAATGCTTCTTTTTAAATTGTGAGTGTTGGGCATTCATTCCAGCAATTTGAAAATGGCTAATACAGATGACTATTAAATTGTTAAGATATTGATTATCTTATTTTGCCATTGGGACCTAAATTGTTAAAAACCAGAACTGTTAGGTATTTTTCTTGGCCTACAGGGCTATGAAAAATTTACCCAACTGCTAAGGGCATGTGAACACAAAGGTTAGGAGATGTACGGTTTAGGCAGATATAAACTCCTGCTTGAGATGATGTTTTAGGTCAGTTTGAAAATGCTGTCTGTGGTACAGCTATTTACATAGGAAGAGCTTGTTGAGGAGAAGACACAAAGCTCCAAAAATTTCAGGCTCACTGCTGACCTGGGGCACATCATCTTTCTTTGAGCAACCATGTGGAAGGCTATGATTTACCCAGGGATTTGCTGTATTTAACCAGGGCCTCACATTTGCTGAGGCTCCTTTACGATACACCCAGTTTCTCCAAGCCTTAGGAGCAGACATGAACGGAAGGGAGGAACCACTATCCATTTCTATGGTGCACCTCTCCCGGATTATCTTCTCTTAAGGAAGAGTGATAAATGCTATCTATCTTCTTCTTTCTCTTTCTTTCTTTCTTTCTTTCTTTCTTTCTTTCTTTCTTTCTTTCTTCTTTCTCTTTCTTTCTTTCTTTCTGTCTGTCTGTCTGTCTGTCTGTCTGTCTGTTTGTCTTTTTGAGACAGGGTCTCACTATCCAGCTCAGGCTGGGCCTGGGCTCACTTTTTAGCCCAGGTTGGTCTCAAACTTGCAAACAATTCTGCCTTTATTGTTTCTTTTAAGAATTAAAGTGTCTTTTGCAATTATTGAAATAATATATACTTGTTATTCCACTGGTTTTCTAAACTTTATTCTCTTGTTAGATTTTATTAGAGAGAAATCAAATACATGAACTATACAAATCCCTGTGATGTTGGATTTAAGTAACAACTTGCCTGGACGATGGCCTCCAGTTAATCAGTCCAACAGTGATTCAGGTAAGAGGCAAGTAGTAGGTGTAAGATCTATAATCAGTAGCGCACTGGTAAAAAACAGAGAGCACCCTAGGTAGACTGGGTAAGCCTCACACTAGCTGCTGAAAGTCTTTTCGAAGCAGAAATAAGGCTTCCCTGAGGAAGCACGTATTCTATCTGTGGACTCAGTATCAGGCTGCACCCATGATTTTCAGCCTGCCATGCCTTGTGCATTTAAGACCCACCTTGCTAGTTCCACAACTGGATAAGCTAATTCCTTGCAATACATATCTTCATAATAAATGTATATACCGATAAATCATCACATACATGTGTGTATATCTGTAACCATATACATGTACATATGTGTGTATGTATATACATACTCATATATATGTGTATAGGTGTGTGCTCATATATTCAGGTATAACCCATATGCACACACACATACACACGTGCATATATATATATATATGCACGTGTGTATGTGTACATATATATGCATAAAACCATTTTACTTGCCCTGACTCTCTAGTGGAATTCTGGTTGACATAGTTCCTATAGAAAAAGCTTAGCTAGGTCAATTTATTCCCTGTCTTTTGCAAAAGGACTGATATAAAAACAACTCCACCATTTAATATGCCTATGACATTTATAGGATTGTAGTTTAAACCTCTTTCCATTTTTTAAATCTCAAGAAGCCAAATGACAAATTCCTGTCATAATTCAATGCCAGGAAAAATACTGTGCCCCCAACAGAATGACTTTTCTTTTTTCTTTCTTTTTAAAAATTTTTATTTTGAAAAGAACAAAACCAAATGAGAAAGGAAACAAAGTGGGGTCATTCAAAACAAAAGGATGGACATAGCACATGATTAAAACCACAATACAAGGTGATCTACGATGGTTACTATGATGTCTCTTGTTTTCTTCAATAGAATTGTTTATATCATGAGGCATAGTAAAATTGAACACAGCAGTACAGAATAATATCAGTAAAAACAAAACATTGGAGACACTTTAGGACTTCAAAAGCAGGTAACGGTCACACCAGAATGGGTATCCTACTGAATCTTATTGTCTTCAGAGTAGTTGCCTATACTTTCAGACTTGATACTACCAAACATAACAGATTCAGATAAAATCAGTCAAGACAAGACAGCGATCTAACAAACCAGATTCAAATAAGATCAGTAAGTAATATAAGGGTTTATATTA
Source organism: Dolichotis patagonum (assembly GCA_004027295.1). Taxonomy (NCBI): domain Eukaryota; kingdom Metazoa; phylum Chordata; class Mammalia; order Rodentia; family Caviidae; genus Dolichotis; species Dolichotis patagonum. Next base: position 28,456 of record PVJX010008879.1, read on the forward strand.
AGTTAATAGGAAATGAAGGATGTTTACTGTAGTATATCCTGCTATTTTTGGAATAGCTGTCTAAGCCCTCAAATCTAGTACAAGTAGACAGACTGGAACAGAGTATAACCAAACTAAACAGAGCAATGAGAACAATGTGGATTTTAAATCATGATACACTATTAAAACAATGTCCTCTGCCTTCCCTATTTAGACAGTTGCTCCCCTTTCACTTTCCCAGGGTGCAGTGTACATTTTGTATCCCACTAACTCCTTTAGTTTTTAGATTAGGGAGGCAACCTGCTATTTACCTAAGTGGTTCTGAATCTTTTTACCCCTGAGCTTGATCTTAAGTTTTATTTATTTCCCTACAAAAGCCTCAAGGTTTTCCTTCCTTATAGCTGAGTAGTTCTCCACTATACAAGTGTCATGTCTTTCCAACCTATCTGCAGCTGCTGGATGAGCTACCTCAATTTCTCTCTGGTGACATAGGGCATTATTTTCTCCTCTTTGACTTCCAGTCCATAAACGCTCTTTCAGGTTGATTATATTTCCTATTCAGAATAGCTCAATGGACCCTATCTCCTGATCTACTCTGCCTGTGTTTCTTTTGTTAGTGTATCAAGGCCATCGGTGTTAAGAGATTATAGCCAACCTTCTCTGCCTCATCTCTGCTGTGCTATTTTTCTGCCATTGGTTGTCTGCTTTTCTCCTTCATTCCACTGTCTGCTCCGTTCATTGAGGTCTCTCTGCCACCATTCCTGAAACCCTGGTGTGGTTTTTTTTTTCTCTCTCTCTCTAGAATGTCCTTCAGTATTTTTTGTAGGGTTGGATTGGTGGTCATGAACTCTCCCAGTTCCTCTTGGTCATGGAAGCATCTTGTTTCTTCATTAATTTTGAGAGACAGTTTTGTAGGGTACATCAATCTGAGTTGGAGGTTATTTTCTTTCAGGGTTTGGAATACTTTGCTCCAAAGTTCTTGATTTGATGGTTTGTGTTGAGAAGTCTGTCGTGATTTTGATGAGTTTTCCTTTATAGGTGATCTATTTCTTTTCTCTGATAAGTTTTAATATTCTGTTCTTGTGTTGGATTTCTGGGATCTTGATTATTATATGTCTGAGTGTGGCTCTGTTTTGGTTGTAGCTGGCTGGAGTTCTGTATGCCTCATTTATCTGAATGTAATTTCCCTTTCCTGTGCTTGGGAAGTTTTCCTTAATTATTTCTATGAATAGCCTTTGTATTTCATTTGTGTTTATCCCTGCTTCTTACCTCACATTTTTTATTCTTAAGTTATAGATCCTCTTGTCGTCTTCTAGGCTTTGTATTGTTACTTCCTGTTTCCTTGTTATTTTTAAGAGATCTTTCCTTTTGCAATCCCATATTGCAAACCTGTCTTCAAGTTTTGATAGTCTATCTTTAGTTTCTTTCAAGCATTTTTGCCAGCTTTCAATGGAGTTTTTAATTTCCTGGTAATCTCTTTGAATCTGTTTCTTGTATTCTTGACTGTTTTCTTTTATTTGACAATGGACAAGTGGACATGGTAATTCAATAGTTTGATCCAATTACAACAAACATGGGACATTTTCAAAATGGGAGATTGGCACCAGAGTTCTCATTTAACTGTAGTAATTAGTTTGGCCAGAGTACCTAAAATGAGGTATAAGAAACATTTAATAAAGGTTTAACTCAATAATTTTTTTTACTAAGCAATAGCCAAACTATTCTTAATGTTGAAGTTATATTTTTGCCTTACAACTAATAAGCGTGAATGCAGTCACGTTCTGTGTAAATACATTTCAGTCATTGATGCACTTCATTCATATACAGCGGTGATCTCTTCAGATTATAATGGACTTGAAAAATTTCTACTGCCTGTGAAAAGAGAGCTGAAGGGGCAAAAGAAAAGAAAACTGCAGGAGAAGAAAAAGATGAATTTCTTAGAAAATTTACAGTGAAAGCTTATGTGAGGCTTTTGCAGACATCAGCAAAAATAGCCTGAAAATACTCCAGTACAGACAGGTGTTCACTAATAGGAACGTTCATGGTGAGTTATGAGCTTACAAGCCAGTCTACGATGAAGAAACACATCAAGCAAATGCTACGGCTGTGTCTCTGAACAGAGTGACATGTCCTCTGGAAGACCTTGAGCAGGACCTCCAGAAAGGTTCCAGAGGAAGGCCTTGTCATTCCAGGTGACAGGCAGCTCTACGAGTGCTGTAGTCCCCAGAGATCTCCCAGTGCAACAAGATGTGCAGGTGGAAGACAGTGATACTGATGATCCTGACCTTGTGAAGGCCTAGGTTAATGTGTGTATTTATGTCTTAGTTTTTAATAAAAGAAGTAAAAATCACCTCAAAGTTAGCAGACATGGAGCTTCTAGAGTAAAGATATAAAGAAAGAAGTTTTTGTACAGCTATATAATGGGTTTGTGTTTTAAAGTAAGTGGTATTACAGAAAAGTCAAAGTTAAAAATTTAAAAAGTTGTAAAGAACCCAGGTGGGGCAGTGCATATCTATAATCTCATCATTTTGGGAAGCTGAGGCAGGATGACCACAAATTCAAACTCAACATGGACAACTTAGTGACTTAGCATGATTCTGCCTCAAAATATAAAAATACTTGTAAAAATGTAAAAGAGCTGGGGATATAGCTCAAGTGTGAAGGTTCTGAGTTCAATCTCTAGTATAGCAAAAAAAGTTTTATAAAATAGAAGCTATAATAAACTACAGTTATTTTGTTATTGAAGACAGAAGATTTGTTAAAAATAAATTTAGTGTAGCCTAAGTGTATGGGTTTATGAAGTTTGCAGCAGTATAAAGTCATGTCCTGGGATTCTACAGTCACCTACCATTCACTGACTGACTCACCTAGAGCCACTTCCAGCACCATGAGCTCTGTTCTGCGTAAATGCTATTTATAGGTACCCCATTTAAAATCTTTTCTGGTATTGTTCATATACACAGACACCGTTGTGCCGAAACTGCCTCAGTATTCGGTACAGTATTCAATATACCATACAGGTTTGTAGCTAATGAGCAGTGGGCTAACCTACTTCACTCAGATGGACAGCAGGCTGGTCAGCTGGATCTGTGCCGGAACACACAGATGTTCCCGCAATGACAAAACTGCCTAATGACGCATTTCTTGGGAGGTACTCCCATCATTACAGGATGTATGGCTGCATTTACTTTTAAGATGAGTAAAATTTTAGATTCAGGCAACACATAAAAATATAGCATATTATACTTTATGAAACAATATAGATATTTATGTTTTAAAAAGTCAGATATAGCTTAGTGTCTAAAAGTATAGCCTTTGAAGTCAGAAAGACTAGACACAGAGGATCTTCTTTACTGTTCTGTAATCTTAACATCCCTTGCTTTAGCTTTCTGCACCTGTGAAAAAGGTATAATAAGACAAGGAATATTTAACAGTTTCTGGCACATATTAAACTAGTAAGTAGTGTACTGGGGTTACAATGCTTTACAAGCACAACTCTAAAGTACTATAAGATAATAGTAACCACTTTATTTATTAAAGCAATTCCTAACATATAGACAAATAATGATTGCTACGTGTAAGTCTCATGTGACACCAGGACCCTCTTGAAAATGCCATGTCTGTAAACTCCCTGTAATTGTCAGGGATATGGCAAGGGATGCTGGTCTCTTACTCACAGGTAAGCATGCAGAACTAGGTCATTGCCAATTCCCCTAGACAATTATACCACTGTGGGAGCTACAAGAATTTCCCTTCCTGGTGATTCTTCTACATCATGTCAGTGGAACTGTCATTCAGCTGATGCTGGAGTCTGATTTCTCATATGCTTACAAGAGACATGTTTGAAGGTGACATGTGCATATTTTCTTTTTGGCAGCATAGGAAGGAGGCAGATAAACAGTTTCCAATGCAATCAGAACATTCAAGGCTGTGTTGATCAATAAAGTCGAGAGCCAGTTGGTACTTACAAGTAATGATCCTTAAAATAAGATTTTGATCCTTAAAGTTGAGTGATCTCTATATGAAAGCCTAAATTTCTTTGTGCCTGTTTTCTGTCATGACTGCATCTGTTATAAAATTGTTCTATTATGTGCCGTTTATCTTTCTTTCACAGCTCTGAAGTTCTGTGTTAAAAGAACAGAAGAATCAAATACCATCTTAGGACCTCTTACTATAGTCAAGGGAAACATCAAAGTCTGAAGCACACATTTATACTTCTTGGGAACAGAAGAAATACGATTCTTCTTGATAAGTAACTTTCCTGAAGGTGGCAGCAGAGATGTGTAAGTTGGGCCTCTGTGTGTTTAAACTAGTGTAGAAGAAGAAAGAGTAAGGATGCCTATGGGCTGACTGGTCCGCTGATATATGCACAACTCGTTCTGACAAGACAGTGCCACAGAGCGAAAATGGTGTTAGAAAATAATGTGCTAAAACAGGATTCTGAAAAAAAGAAAGTGAAATTATTTCCTTTCAAGTGCACGATGTATTAAAATCACAGAATCTCATGGTGGGAAGCAAGCTTAAACTGTGCCAAGCTCTAAATGCAAACAGACCAAGACAATCTTTTATATGCAATCTCCCAATGACTAAAAATAAATAAATCTGAAGAGGCCAGCTATAGCTCAGTGGCTGAATTCCTCTGTATTTCTCAAATATGTACTAATGATCCAAGGATGATTAAACAAATGTCACCTAATTTTCCACAAGATTTCACCACATCTATCACCTCACATTTCTAAAGGCATATTTGTTTTAGATTTGTTATTTTGAAAAGGTGCTTATTGTCTTTGGTTTCATTTCCATGTGCGGGAGCGCTCAAAGGAACTCTGAAAATTTCCGTTTCCTCTGCCATCATCTATCTCATGGAGTATCCTCTCAGGGACTTCACAATGAGGGCCACAGGCCACTTAGCTTGCTTCCCCAGAGCCAACCAAAGGGGACCTCATACTAAGAGATGTGCTTATTAATAAATGTTCTAGATACTAGGGTGGTCCCTGATAATGGAACTTCTATGAAATGAACTGTGCAATCTAAAATTATGGACAAAGACATTTATGTTTACTTTCTATTTGACAATAGTTACTTTTTTTAACTTAAAATGTTTATTGGTCATTTTTTCACTTTAAAGAGAAAAAAACAATAAAAACAATGATAGAGGATTTCAAAACAAGGTAATAGGAGATTAACAATGGTTAATATATTACACATTGTTGTTTTTAAAGTAGCTGCTCAGGTTGCAAGAGATTGGCATGAAAAATTGATCAAACACTATAAGCCCAAACCATCCTTTTCAAAGAATAGAAATTAGTAGTGTAATTATCTTAGCTATCTTATATGTGTGTGTACATATATATATACACACACACATATATATGTGTATAAATATATATATATATATATATATATATTTTTTTTTTTTTTTTTTATTTTCTCTTCCTTCTTTTCTCCTTTTCCCCATCCCAGTTGTTCTTTGGAGCAGTTTCTTTCTTTTGAGCAATTTCTTCCCTTTTCACAATATCTATTGTATATTTTGGGTTTTATTTACTCTTTCAGTTTCTTACACCAGAGAGACAACCTGTGTTTACACATGCGAGTCCGATTTATTTCACTTATGAGTATGGTCTCAGTTGCATCCATTTACATATAAAAGCCTCAAGTTTATCCTTCTTTATAGCTGAGTAGTGCTTCATTGTATAAAAATACCACATTTTTTTTATAGTTTCTTTTTTTTTTTTGGTACTTGGAGTTGAACTCAGGACCTCGCTCTTGCCAGATAGGTGCTGTACCACTGAGCAATATCCCCAGCCCTGTTAGCCATTGTTGAAATAACAGAATATATAATTTGGGGACATATTTGAACTTCTCCCTACTTTCTATTTATTTCATATATATATATATATATATAGTGTTTCTCATTTAAGAGAAAACATGCACTATTTAAGCTAGTGTGAATACTTATTACACTTAACATTATGTCCTCAAATTACATCCATTGACCTAAGAGTGTCTCAAGTTTCTGCTAATTTGATTCATTTATACTACCAGTTTATCTTAGTTTGTTGAAAACAAGGCTTTGTGTTACTGTTTCTTCTTTGTAAGTATCTTTTGTTCTGTGTCTTATACTCTGAATAACTACTTTGAAGATAAAGTGCACAGTGTATTAACTATTGTTATTTTGCTTTATTTTTTTATAAAATAAAAAAATTTATTGGCCATTTATATTTACTTTTATTGAACAGTCTTATCGAGATACAATCTGCAGTCATGGGTTTTAAAAACATAGTTTACATATTCTTTGAACAGACAGCATACTTGTAAGCACAAATTCAAACAGTACATTGTGAAAAATAAGCCTTCATTCTTTCTTGGTCAGTTAAAAAGCTTCCCAGAGATAACCAGTGTTATCTGTTTGTCTGTGTATTCCCCAGAAATATTTTATGCATTCAAACACATGCACATACTTTTTAAACAAAATAATTTATATAAACACATTGCATAATATAGTGTGCTCAACATCTTTGTGTTTTGTCTAATGCATCCTGCAGGTTACTTTGTCTTGGTACCTATTTAGCAGCTTTATTTTTCCTAAACAGCTGCACAATATTCCAGTTGATAGATGTGCTTTGCTTGATTCAACCAGGGTTTTACGATCAGCACTTACACATTTTTCGTATTTTGCCATTATAAGCAAAGTACTGGATTGTCCTTTACCACAAGCCATTTTGCACATGTGAAAAGAAATCTGTAGGATGCATTTCTGGAAGTGAAGTGGCTGGTTCAAAGTGTGTGTGTGTGTGTGTTTGTGTGTTTGGATTGCTTCTGTGGCCTCTGCAGCAAGGTGTGTGAAGGTCTAATTCTTTTCCCCTCTCCAACACATACTGTTATAAATCACCATGTTTGTCAAGATCCACTAAAAGAATCTCAAATAAATCCTAGCACTTTTGATAAGGTCTTTTTACACATGTTGTGTAATCACAGAGACATCTTACTGGTCAAAGAAATAACTTCAGACCACTTCTATGTATTGCCTAAGCCCTGAACTTGTATCAAGGTGGCATGTAGTAGCCCCATGTCCCCTTCCTCATCTCCTGCATTATGGAGTCAGTCATCTCCTGGGTCATCCTGTCCTGCTTTGGCCTGCTTGCTAGGAAAGGACTTTTGGTGAATTTATACACTGACAGCCAACATATTGGAAGTCTAAGTTAGAGTATAGGAAGCTAGAGACAGGAAAATAACAAGTTCTCTCCCTGTATCCTGGATCTTAACTTGGCATATCTGGCCCTCAGCACCTCATGCCAAGTACCTTACAGCAGCAGCCTACCAGGAATCAGAGGGAACGGGGCAGGTACATTTTATAGCAGTGACTCTATCTCTCTAGCTCCTCACTTTTTTTCTTAATTCTCTTCTCATTTCCTGTGGTGATGGTGCCTGTCTTTCATACTCTCCAGCTCTTTCATTAACTTCATGGCTTTCCTTGTTTCCAAAGGCTAAAGTGAGCTTTGGATGCAAAGTGAGAATCTTGTAAGGATTTGATGATGATAATATTCACACCATCAATGTTCATCCATACAAACTTCTTGGTGGGAAAATTTCTGCCTCAGAGAATTCCCTTTAACATCTTGGAAAGTCTGCTCAATTTTGATTTCAAACCAGCATTTCCCAAACCTTATGGAGCAGTTGGCTCCTTTCAGAAATGGAGCACTGGTCACAGAGTATCAAATTCAACACCACTTTCAAATATTGCCATTCATTAGTGGACCCATTCAAATATTGCCATTAATTAGTGAACATACTTGAATATGGCCATTCATTAGTAAAATGCACAGCATATGCCTTCTATAATTTTTAACTGGTCTCTAATCCTTGTGACCTTATCATTTACAATCTGTAGCAAGGCATTAGACTCTGTAAAAATGATTACACTGTGCCAGTAAAAATGTGAAATCTAAGCCATATGGCAATTTGAGCCCAATATGTCCTGTGTGCCCGTGGGCATCCTTATGCTCTCTAGCATAGCAGGGGAGACTAAATGCTTCCCCTGAACACCTGGGCCTGATCTTTGGGAACTTAAGGCAAAGCCAGTTTTGGAAAGGGGCCCAGCCATATTGGGAGTACCTTATTAACACATTTTAGAGATTCTTATCTTTGGAGTTTTTTTCTTATCTTTTTGAGTTTATTAATAATCAGTAATTCTATCTATCTGTCTTTTTATCTGTCTATCTATCTAAAACATTTATTGGGTATTGATCAGTAATATACCTCTTCTGGTCCTTCTACTCTAAACTTGAGCAAAGGGATCAAGACATTTTCTGAGTGTTCTTTTTCACACAAACTTCAACTAAATGTTGGTTCCTTCACGAGATTACTATTTTTACCTATCTTCTCTTGCAAGTGGGTAATATTTTTCATCTTGTTTGTTTCTGTCTCCCCAAGAGCATCCAGAACACAGTAGGTAATTGATATCTGCATCATGCCAAGTACACAAGTCAAGAGCTTACAGCCAGAGTGGAGAGATGATGTTTACAAACAACAGATGAGTTTGAGATCAACTATAAATTGTATGATGCAATAATCAATCATATGCACATTTGTGTAGTTCAGAATGCAAAACTTCAGAGGCTTATGTAGCAAAAAGATCCAGGTGGTCTGTGGGAAATGACATTTACTTTTCTGCCCATTACCTTTGACCCTTCAGACAGCGGCTCCAACCCCACTCCCAACTGATGCCATCTCTACTAACAACTTCTCAAAATCTGCTCCAAACTCCAAACTTCTCTCCCAAGCTTCAAGCTGCCTACTGTTTATTTCCATTTGAGTAAGCTGAAGTCACTTCGAATCCAAGTTAGCTCAGATTCCATGTGGTTATTGTGGAGGTGCCAGAGCCTCACAGAGCAACTGTCGCACAGGTGGAAATGAGCAAAGCTTTGCAGGATGAATGAGCAGTGGTAAATAGAAAAGTCCAAACTTCTGAGAAGCAGGAGGGTAGCAGCAGGGTGTTGAAATCCAGGGATGAAAAAGGAGAGGTAAGCCATACGATCATAGGTGTGAGAACTGAGCCACTGGGCCAGTGTGAGTTCCTTACGACCTTGAAATCCAAAGTTTGGGCCTAGCAAGGCAATGATTGAGCAGATTCTGAGGCTAACATCATGAGCTTGATGGGGCGGAGAAAGCTTCATAACATAGATTCAAAATAGTTTGAAGAGAAAAAAGATACTGGAAGTGAGAGCTAATGAAGATGCTAGGAAGAGAGGGAGAGGAGGTGGGGTAAAGCCTCAGAGAAGGGCAAGGCAAGGAGTATCAAACACTCTCACAGGACCATGGCTTTCCAGGAAGGAGGATCAATTTTTGAGGCAAAATTCTAGGACAGCCCTCAGCTGATGAGGTTGTCTGACGGGATCTCTTTTTCTCCCTGATCTTTCTAACAAAGTGTGACGCCAGTAAGGATCTTCTAGGATCATGAGAAAGCCAGAGTTAAACACTGAAATGGAAACTGGAGCAGCTATCATGAGTAGGGCATTCATGACCATGAACTGAAGGAAGCCCAGAAGGATGCACCAACACTAATCTAGGCATCCTCTGCTGCCCGGATAGTGGTCCCACACCAGCAGCATGGGCACCACCTACACCTTGCGAGACATGCATAATCCTCCCCCACTAAGTCAGGGTCTATATTTTAACATGATCTCATGAAGTAGAGAAAGCCTGATCTAGAGCCATTGTTCAACCAAAAGACACTGAGTACATACCATGTGTGAGGGGTCCTGGGGTCTACAAGGAAAGGTGACATGTAATGATCCCCGTGTTCCTGAGAGTCTTGCTTCTTCCTTTTCTCATTCCCTCTTTGCCTTGAACATGGACTGTGTGTGAATGTTCACTTTGGGTACTCTCCCCATCTAGAGAGTTCAAAGTCAGCTGTGTCCTCCTTGTGTGACAGAGGTGAGGTTCCATGGAAGCTCAGGGTGTGAACGGGAGGATGGGGGATGAAGTGGGACGATTTAAGTGTGTCGAGAGGAGGGGCCCTGAACAGCACCCATGGAAGGCCAGAGATGGTACAAATATTGAGGCTACAGGAGAAGGGTGGCACTTTTCACTGAGGAATAGGAGTTGGGGTTGCTGAGAGCCAAGAAGCGTGGCCCTCTGGTAGCTGGGAGAAGGACTGGAGCAAAAGGCCATCAGGGCCAAGGCAGGAGACAGGTTTTGGTGGCAGGTTGTGGGATACTGGTGTGGCCAGTGTTGTAGGACCATGACCATCATGTGCAGACCAGGCTGAGCCAGCTCCCTGGGGCTAGTAGGGTCCAGTGAGTGCACAGGAGAAAACTCATTTAGCAAATTAATTTGGGATCCTCGGAATGCATCACTACCTAACCCTGGTCAGAACAGACTCCGGGCATAATTCTATATCATGCTTGTCTTTTTTATTTTAAAACTCTTGGAGAAAAGCTACTGTCTAGACCAGTGCTGTTGAATCAAAATACTGTAGCAGCAACATTAAAAGTTCTAGTAGCTACATTAAAAGAAGAAAAAAAGAAAAAAGAAAAACAGAGAAAAACTCTGGGTAAAGTTAATTTCAATACTGACTTAATATATTAAAGGAGTATCATTTCAATATGTCATTGATGAGAATAGTTACTGACTTAGTTTATGACTTTCTGTCTTATAAATTTATTTACCAAACTTTTGGAATCTGGTGCACGTTTTACACTTAGAAATACCTCTTAATTTGGTAGCTCCAATTTACCTTCCGAGGACTCTTGTGTGGCTGGTGGCCACCATGCTTACCAGAACAAGACAGAAGGTCCACTAGTCTAAAGACTGCTTGGGTCATACAGTTGGCCAGATATGGGGCCAGAGAACACGAGAAGCTAGAGCACTTTCTGTATTTCATAGGTAAGTAGGGTTAGATACCAACATCAGGGAAGAAAGAAAATAACCAGTGTTTTAATAATTCAGATACTTTACATTCAAAGGTTTTTATTTCCCTCCTAATAAAGGCTGCTCTATGTCTTTAGCCTCAGAAGAGTCACATGAGTTTCATTTTGCACAGTGATAAAGGAAAGAACTGCCAGATACTCAGTCAGCTTAAAGAACATGAAGGATAAGTGTATACAGTGAGGACACATGGATATTCCCATCGCACCATTTTGAGTTATTTGTTACAGGGAAATGCAGAAAACCAGAATTGTTCAGGGTTATCTTGAACTTTCACCATGTCTCTGGGTGTCTGTTTTACCAGCTTGCTCTAAGGATAGATAGTGTTTTGATCATTAATCACGGCGTGGTGTGGGGGACTGTTGATCAAAGCACGCTTTGAACAAGTGTCTGCTGCTGACACTTGCAGTACCACCCTTCCTTACAAGGAGAATTTAGTATATATACATTCACAGGCATCCAAAATTCAAGTCAGATCGGCTTCAACCCAGTATTATTACAATATGTCTGCTAGTTACCAGGTTTGGATGAAAAACATTTGCTTTTGTGTAAAGACATCAAGCTAAAGACCTTTGTCTCATCTATAAATTCTGATAAATCAGCAATACTTTAGCACTAAAGAACTCATTCTATGAGTTAGAGTCTGGTTTGGATTTCACCCTGAGTGATTTGTCCACTAAGTTGGAGAGAAACTGAAACAAACATAGCAACTTCTCTGGCGCTTGGGTTTCTGAGCATTCTGCTGGATCTCAGGTATTCTCTTCCCAGGGCCTTTGCCCTACATTACTATTCATGAACATTACAGCTCAGAGTGGGAGAGAAGAAATGAGAGCTGCAGGAGGGGTCTGAGATATTTATTCACCCAGGAATCTCTCAGGAACTAAGCCAGTTAATGCTTCTGTTTGTGTTGTTAAGGCCTCTTAGAAAAGGTTCACAGCTGGGCTGCTTAATAATGGTGAGAGTATTTCCCACATTATCCTCCCTGATATGCATCTCTGCCCTGACTACAGACAATGCAGAAAGCCAGGCACACTTCAAGCAGCCCAGCAACTCCCACACAGTTCCTGACAGCCCTCAGCCCTCTGCACGCCTGTTAGCACAAGATACTGCTTGCTTGCCTGGGGATCGCCAGCAGGAGGGGAAGCCAATGCCTTCGGTGACCTGAAACACCTTATCTCCCAGCAGCACTCACACCTTGCAGGTGTCTTTCTAAATTATAAACTACAATGCAAACTCACCCCTCCAACAAGATTTTTTTCCCTTCTTGCAATTTTATTGCTTTGCTAAAGAAGTAGAGAGCAAACTAATTAAGTGGCAGCTAAAGAGCAAGACCTGGACTGGTCTGGGAACTGCTGAGATAACAGGCGATCTCAGGTGAGCAAATGAAACGCCATGGGCATGGCTGCCTCTTCACTAATAGCTTTTAGGTCTTAGGACCAAGGGATGTTCATTATGCCAAGAGACTATGAGCCAACTCTCCCCTTTGCAGCATCCCTTTCTTCCCTCTTAGTTTAGGACAAAGCCTATGCAGGTTTTTGGGGCCTTAGCCAGTACCTGAGTTGATCATATTTGGGGTGGAATAGCTCTCCCTTTTCTTCTGGCATTGTCCCTAATGGGGGTTGGCATAATATTATTCTGTATTTTAAGAAATCACCAAATAACTTGGATCACAGCAAGTGAATGGGCATTTGGTAAATAGGGTATAATAATGGCAGTAATTTAACCCCTTATTCACTGACATTTCGTCTCTCTCTGTGACGAGAACCAATGTCCAAAAGGCAAATAGCTCATACAGGAGCTGTGACTTCTGTCCTTTGGAGAGATGACTCTGCATACACATTTATGGAGAGGCTGCTTCCTGTCATCAGTGCACAACTGTGGGAGCACAGGGAGGAAGGGCCATGTTTGTCTCTGTGAGGCTCAGTCTCTGAGAGCCACATGGGTGTCCTCTGCTCCTGATCATTGCTTGTGGCCCTCTTTGCCCAGGGAAATCCGAAAGGGGACTGTGACTGTCAGTTGGGAAATTACTTTGAGCATACTTCCCTGTGTGTGGGCTGAGCTTGAAACTTCTGCATACTCCCTCTAACCCAAACCTACCTGCATCACCTGTAACTACACTTCACTTCTCTAGGGCTCAGCTTGTATCCTCAGTGGTGCTGTCCTCAGCACTCGGCTCTGAGGAGGTACTGAATAAGATTCATCTCAGGAGTAGGGAAGAGAAGGGTACAGACACCTCAACAGATAGCTCCACTACAACAATGTCCAGGGAATGGCCTGACCTCTGAAATGGTCTGACCACATTCCACAGCCTGGGAGTCACCAGGGGTCCTGTAGGGCAAATACAATTAATCAGGATGCAAACAGGGCCTCCTACAAAAGGAACTAATATGGTCAGTGTCCATGTGCCCAGCTGGAACCTAAACATGGTTTCTGGTCTTAATTTTAGTTAATTAAGACGATAAAAATGTTTCAAGATTTCACTTTGCTTATGTTATCTGTAATAATGTAATTCTGTGACTCTGTCCAAAGACACTTTTCTGTAGTCAAATGTACCATGGTGTACATCATTCAGTGCATAGTGACAACAGTCAAAATGAAATACTCTTCATTGGAAGGCTGTTTCTAAGGATTCTGGAAATGCTCATTCAAATAAGTCATGAAATGGCACAAACAGCCACTCCTTCCTCTTTATTGTACAGAGAACCCAACACCCTCTGTCAAATCAGTAGCAACACAGCCATAAATACTGGGATGAAGTTCCTTGCCTGTGAAGTATCTGCTGTTATCATCTGGCTGGCTCCAGGGCTTTGAAGAGAACCTGGGCTCCACAAGCCTCCACAATCTGGCAGGCTAAAATTCAGTGTCACACTCTGGGGGGTGTTTAGGAAGTGGTGACAGAGAATCAAAAGAAGGATCAGGTGTACAACTATACCTGTGTCTTCCAATATGGCAGTTAAGATAGTGGGTTAAAAAGTGGAACTTTGCTGCCATTACTTTTGAAACAGAAAATCTTTTCTTTTAGTGACAAGGAATATCAAGTAAGTTTCAGGAATCTAAAATAAACATATGAGGTATGATGAAAATGTATAGTGGGCATTTAAATAAAAATTACCATAAAAGACACTTGTCATTATTCTCAAAATATTCCCTCTTGATTACACTTATCTTGTCATTCTTGCCATTTCCTGAAGTAGTTCTGGAAGTGCTCTTTTTGTCAGTGTCCTTATGAGGTTTGATCAAAAAAATATGGTGAATGCTGCTGCTGGGTGCTATCCAATGGAAAGATAGGCTTGAACAAATATTACAATGTGTCTTCATCTACCTTATTCACCAGATCTTGTATCATGTGACTTCTGGCTCTCAGAGTCAAAATGGCCATGAAAGATCAACACATTTTCCACTGATTCAGGACATTGAGGCAACCAGGTCAGCCAAGATAACTAAAGACACTTGGGAACTCCAGAACGGCTTCAGAAAGTGGCAAGAAGTATGGGATAGACGTGTTTGAAGTGAGGAGTGTGGAGGACCACCTGTACAGTTCCCCTGAAAGAAGACAATTTATCTCCATTTTGGCTAGACCTTGCCTTACTTCCATGTACTGATACGTTCAGAGCTGGCTAGGAAAATACTCTCCCTGCTCAACTGACTTCAAGCAATGCAAGCAGGTCTAGCCCAGGAAGTGATATGTTGCTTCAAAGGCAACATAGTGTAGGTGGAGCACCCTCCACCTACAGCTCCCTACTACCAAGCATGAGCTAGGCTGAGACACAGCCGGCTATTGGCTGGGACTGAGCCTTGGGAAAGAGGCAGTGATGTCCTAGGGCAGAAAGGCCAGACATCAAAGCCAAAGCAACCCACCGAAAACACAAGATACTTTCTCAAACTGTGTTACACCAATTCCTCCAAACTTAGAGGCTACCTATTACTAGAATCTGGTACTCTTTCTGCATACCTCCATTTGCATATTACAGAAGTGTCACTGTACCACCTACCGAGTCCAGTTTACAATATTCACATACTTCTTGCCATTCTCACAATCACACAACCCCAGGGAACTCCCTTCTTCACAAATTAGTAAAACCCAGTTCAGTCCCAGGTTGGAGCCTTTGTTCCAGTTAGCCATTGATCTGACTGCACTTAGGACCTCCTTGGCTCCCCACAACTGGAGATATGTTTTTGTTTTTTTATTCTCACCTGTGGTTGCACTGGAAGTGGTAGATTGGAATTTACTTACTAGAATTTCAATAACTTTGCCCTAGGATTACAAATATAAACTCCTTCAGACCGCAATGAGATTTGGACAGGCTTCCTATAAGAAGAAATATGTTGAGAGGGGGAAAAATTCATGGCACTATGTCTTTTGCTGTAATAAATTCTGAAAAAATTTAAACACTCACCATATATATAACCGCACTGCATATATTTTATATGGATTCAGCAACGGTAACAACCCAGTAACTAGGGATGGTAGTAAACAGCCTGTGGATGAGAATGATCCTCATACTTTTTAAAAACTTGATGTAAGCCTTGGTTTATAATTAAATCTTTCCACTAATAGTCTTACTATTTTAAAGTGATGAATTTTGGTCTGATGCTCTCTAAAAGGAAGCTGGAGCCTCTACTGGCATATAGCGATCATTTTACTCAAATCCACCCAAAATGTAAGATATATTGCTTCTAAAGCTTTCCTTTGGAGAGAGATATCAACTCAGTATATAAAAGCCCTTTTAATGCTTAAATCAGCATGCTTTACTGAATTTCTTACTCTGTCTTTTTGAACTGTGTCTAATTGTGTCCTAAGTGCTTTATAGTCTTAGTATAAGATCAAGATTTGAGGGCAATGCCTTATATGGACCAGCAAATAAGCTTCTTAGTCAATATAAGCCCAAAGGAAGTGGTTTTAGGCTCAGTACAATGCAGTGACATTCAACATTTTCCTCGATTCTCTTTCTCCGGTTGTTTCCATCCTACTCAGGCAAACTGGATGCTCCTCTCCTCATGCTTGCTGAGCAGCCAGCAGTTCAAATGGTGAACTGCTGGTTTCTGTCAATCTGTGCTCCACACCACATCACACTCAGTGACATCACCACAAGTTTGGATTTTAATAAAGTGGAACTTTAGAAGAAATGTAATTGAGACTTAATTTTAATGTCATCAAAATATATTTACACAGAAACCTATTTAATGAGTTTGTAATACTGCAATTTCTTTATATTTTTATAAACATGGTTTCACAACTTTTTGCACCATGGATAATCATAATCAACATTTTAAAAATCATATAAAAGTTATTATAATTTCTAAGAAGGATGCTGATGTTAATTATTAGTGAATCATAACTACCTATAGGAATGCACTGGCTTGATGAGCAAGGAATACAGCTGCATCATTTGGCACAAATGCAAAGGGAGGGGCATGGGACAGTGAGCGAGCCACACTGTGCTGCAGGAAGGTCTCCACACCAGGACAATTACTTTCTGAGAGGCAATTCACAGGACTGCAATGCCTCAATTCTA
Source organism: Dolichotis patagonum (assembly GCA_004027295.1). NCBI lineage: Eukaryota > Metazoa > Chordata > Mammalia > Rodentia > Caviidae > Dolichotis > Dolichotis patagonum. The sequence continues at coordinate 44,880 of PVJX010008879.1, forward strand.
AGATAGCATTAATTGTAAAAAGTACCTTCAATTTTCATAGCTTGACAAAAAAAAGAAAAAGCTCTATCATTGTAATGTCCCCATCAATTTAAAACAGCATCTTGATTTTAGAAATGTTAAAATATATAAAGAGGTACTTCTTGGAGTCAAGGAAATGTGTTGTATGCAAAGCCTTAAAAACACGCACATGCTTATGAAGTTTCCAGTAATTTTTTATTCTAGAGAAAAATCACTATTGTAGTAAAAATTAGGTCCTAGGAAAACTATTGTTATTCTGAAAGACAAATTATTTAAACAAGCCATAGCATATTTTCATTAGTACTCATCATTAAACATAGTATTAGAGAAATGTAGAGCTGTTTGTTATGTTTGTTATTAAGGGTGAAAAAACTGGCAAAAAATCGTATAAGCATAAACCTAGAAGAGGGAAGTAGGGATAGAGAGAGAGAGAGAGAGACAGAAAGACAGAGAGAGAGATACACATACAGAGAGACAGACAGATAGACAGACAGACAAAGAGACATGCACACAGAGAAATACAGAATGCTCAATAGCAGTGAGTCAAAAACACTATAAAATACCACATCCAGGCTACCTGTAATCTTGGTTGTTATTTTTTGCTTTCATTTCTCCACAGTTTTCTGACATTGCTCAATGAGAATGTATTGCTTTTGTGATAATAAAAACTTGGGCAGTTTTCATCTAACAAAGATGTTTTGGATAAGCCTTTAGCCTGGCTCCTGGGCTCCACACTGCTAATGGTGGATGGCTGTGTGCACACTGGCCAGAGAGTCAGTGACATGGAGTAGAGGCAGAGCAGAAGCAGGGGAGATGTTAAGGAAGCAGGGAGAGCTTGGAGGAAATGTCTGCAGATATTTACTCTGTATGGCATCACTTGAAATCATTCATGATTTAATCAATGATTTAATCAATCATTAAAAAAGAATCCAGAGATGCCATGCATAAGATACCTCTTCCAATTGCTTTACTAAAACAAAATAGTAGGAAGTAGTCACAGAGTTCTTATCCAAAATGGGGTGGCCTTTGCCTATTTTACATACTATTCACCCAAACAGTTCACAGTCATGCCACAAGTCTTGCGTATGTTGTAAGGAGCTTCATTTTTCAAACACAGAGGCTACATGGTTGCAAATACTTTCAATACTACAAGCATTTTGGACAGGAAATCTCTGAGACTATTACACTAGTATGTATTTGCCAGTGAGCCAGGTTATAATGGCCATATGGCTCCCAGAGTAGGATCTTCCAGAATAAATTACCAAATGACATGGAGAAAGTAGTGTGCTGACATTAACAGACAAATCAAAACGGAGAAGAAGCCAGTTTTCTTGGTGTAGGCCAAGGCGTAAATGGGTGGCTTTCGGATTGGGAGCACTTCTAGTGCAAAGGGAAGTTCTGTGCTTTGTGGATAATTTTAGGTTGTCAGAAAATTTGATGGAGTCATATAAGACTGTCACTATAAAAATGAGAGCAAGCCTTAACCTTGGAATGATATTTTTCATTAAACAGCAATCCACAGAATAAGAATTCAATACCCTGTTTGAAGCCAGATCTCCTTCACTGTCCAATTGCCATCACCCCACAACCTTCCGTACCAGCCTGAAGAGCCACACTCTCAATGGCAGCCTGCCTTCCTTTCATTACCAAAGTTCTTGCAGTGGCCTCAGATCAATAGAACCGCTATATATCTATATAAATCTGAGTAGCAGATCCATTCTCCTAAAGTTTACCTTGTCCTGATTTTCAGCCGAGAAGCAGAATTGAAAAATATTTCAGGAAAATTAAATTCTGTCTTGTGTGTACCATGAGTAAGAGTGCTAAGCTGGGCACCAGTGGCCATTCTGGTTCTTGTGCCAGAATGGGAAAGACCAGCGGCACAAGTTCTGGGCACTCTGTGTCAGCAGCTTGGTGCTTGCAGTGTTTGCTGCCCTTGACAAGACAGATGGATGGGGAAGATTTCAAGCATCTTGCACAGGAACCTCGAAGAGGCAAGAGGCCTGGGCTACATGGAGCGGGGACTCTGAGCATGGTGTGCTAGTGAGGGTGTGAGAGGGTAGAAGTGGCTTTCGGCAGTCAGCCTTACAGCAGAGGAGGTGGCCAGCCGTGTTCTCCTCTGGCAGCTGGCACGGATATTGCTGTAAGCCCTGCTGTTATTTATTATGCCTTGTTCTTTTTTCAGTCCAGGAACATCAAGTCCTAGCTGTGAGCAGCAGTGCTCAACTGTTCAGTGAGAACGGGGCCCCCTGGATCAACTTCAAGTAAACTGCCAATTGGAGCTTTTGAACCTGAACAGACAGCTCCTAGCTGCTCAGCCTACTCTGAAACTGGCGCTTCAAGGAGCCCTGGGTCCTTGCCAGCCACCGCTCAGCCGTGAGAAGGGAAAGAGGGGGCCTTTGTTGGCCTCTGGTTCTCATCATTGGCCACATGGTTCCTTATGAGGAAACACACATGGAGAGAAAGTACCACTGCAGAGGAATGCAGGGAAGAAATAAATAAATAGTGTGTGGTGGGTGGCTGTGATGGGCAGAGAAAAGCCTACTGGAAGTACAAGGGATAATGAAAATATACAGAAAATGTATAAATAAAAAAAATTTAAAAGACACATTGTCATGAATCTATCTCAAAATACTCCACTTCTGAACACACTTGTATTAGCACATTGTACTAACTACTTCTTGAAGCAGTTCTGTAAATCTTCTTTCATGAGTGTCTTCACAAGGCATGATAAAAAATATGGTGAATGCTGCTGCCAAGTGACAACTACCAGAAAGGCAGCCTTGTAAAAACATTATGGTATGCCCTTACCCACTTTATTTACAACATCTGACCCCATATGACTTCTGCTTTTCCACAAAGTCAAAATGACCACAATAGGTGTTTCGAGTCAATTCAGGGCATTCAGGTAGCCACGACAGCTCAATAGACGACACAACAGAGGACTTCCAGAACTGCCTCAGAAAGTGACAAGAATGGTGGGGAATATTTTGAAGTGAATTTATGGTAATGTGTCATTTACCATAATACACTTAAAACTATTAAATATTTACTGTATTTTTATCACATTTTGTACATAATCTATTTTCATTAAAATAGTGTGTGAAGGGTCTAGATGGCAGTTGCATCAAGAATAAATGGATAGTTAAAATTTTGGAAAACAGAGACCCATACATGAGAATGATAACCACTCAATAATGTGATGATATTTACAAATTCTGGCATGAAACAGATCTCTGCCTGAAGCCGTTTCCTTCATAGTGAAGAAGGCAGAACACACATGCTGCTTTCTCTAACTGATTTTATTGTACAGATCAATAAGTTAATACTGCAAGCGTTAGTATAAACCGTGACAGTTTTTCCAAGATATCTGTAAGCTCTGGTTTCATTGTGAGGCAAGATTTATTTCTTTTGTTTTGCTGATGAGACTCCAGAGACTGTCTTTTAGAATGTGTGGGTACCATGGTGACAGGCATATCTGAAGAGATCAATACCATGGCTGTCTGTGAAAGCTTGAGAGCTTAAGGCAGCCTAGGAATTCATTCATTCATTCATCCAACACATGTTTATTAAGCATCAACTATGTATCTCTAATGTCTGCTGGGGGTGAACTGAACACTGGTGAACTGCTAAGATTTTCATTGCCTTTTCTGTAATATATACATGAATTTTAAATCCCCTTTCTTCTCATGGAAGGGGACCTTGGCAGAAAAGGGACGAAGAAAGCAGAGCCAGATGGTGGAACCCGGAAGGCAGGGGTGATAGCACCTTCCAGACTCTGCCTTGGAGCCACCTTTGAGAAACTCAGGATCTCCACAGCCAATTAGAAAGGGCACTGGTGGGGTTTGTGCCTAGATCCCCAAACCCCCAAATGAGGCTCAAAGAGATAAACAATTTGCTCTCACCTGGCCTCCTGACAGCTGGGCTAGAATGTCTTAGGAACTGAGCTATAGTTTGGAAGTGAATTAGGTTACTTTGGAAACTACCTTACCTTTTCCAAACCCAGAAGGCTAGATGCAGAGTTCTGTGTATGAGGGCCGTGGTGCTCTGTTGGAGAGCATTGAAGCTGAATACATGTGCAGGGCTGTGGCGTGGCCAGCCGTGACTGAACTGAGGAGACACCTCAAGGGAGCAAGATAGGCCACAGCTGAGGCCACCTAGAGACTTTCTGGATAATTTTCCTTAATTAGCATTGTCTGTTGCTCTGAGGGATCCTTGAACACCTCCCAAGAATCCTGTTCAGGTTTCCTCCATTGTCCACTCAACTCCTTGCTTGTTCTGATTAAATATACGCACTGCCCAGAGTCAGGCCTCGGCTGGCTAGCAGAGTTAGGAGCTCTCCTGAGGATTTCACTCCTCCTGTGTCTCATTCCTTTGAGCCTCTGCCCGTGCACCTATTTGGGGGGTTGGGGATCTAGGCACAGACCCCACCAGTGCCCTTTCTAATTGGCTGTGGAGATCTTGAGTTTCTCAAAGGTGGCTCCAAGGCAGAGTCCGGAAGGTGCTATCACCTCTGCCTTCCGGGTTCCACCATCTGGCTCTGCTTTCCTCATCCCTTTTCTGCCAAGGTCTCCTTCCATGAGAAGAAAGGGGATTTGAAATTCATGTATATATTACAGAAAAGGGAATGAAAATCTTAGCAGTTCACCAGTCTACCGCACAGGCTAACTGAATACATCACAGAAAGCCCAGGAACCTGGCAGATCAAGAGGGAAGCCAAAGTGGGAATGCTGTGGTGAGAGCAGGGGAGAAGGCAGGAAACATGCGGGCTCAGGGGAGGCAGGAAAGCAAAGCGGGTTGTGCTGAGAAGCCCTCAGAAGACAGGGCAGTCTGGCATGGTGGTGCATGCCTCTAATCCCAGCACTCAGGAGGCTGAAATAGGAGGATCTCTGAGTTTGAGGCCAGCCTGGGCTACATAATGAATTCAAAGTCAGTCTGAACTCCATAGTGAGACCCTTTCTCAAAAAACAAACAAAACAAAACAACAACCAAAAAAAAAAAAAAAAAGAAAGAAAGAAAGAAAGAAAGAAAACGAAATGTAAAAATAGGAACAGGGAAAGAAAGCTCTGCATAGCACTGGTTGCAGTGGGTCCCAGGGTCACACTCAACCTGGCTAGCCATGAAGGGCCAAAGGTTTCTGGTCACAGGATCCCTCATTAGTCAAGCCATGGTTAGAGCCATTGGTCATTCCTGGAGACCAGGATAATGCCAGACAAATGAGATGTCAAATCTCCCTAGCACTGAGGAAGTTAATTCAAAAATGTAATTTTTAATTAAAAGGAAAACCTCCTGAGAGGATAGGGAAGCATTTCCAGCAAAAAGACAGATGGGGTGGGCATCACCCAGCACTCACTATTCCTTTTCTCCTTCCTGCTGCATTGAGAGAGGGTTGAAGTGGGAATGGAAGAGCAGCAGCAAGGAGAAGGAGATAAAGGCTGACGGCAGGAATGAATGAGGTCAAGCAAAGTGGAAAGTCAGACCTCTTCCTGGGGCAAAAGGGGCAGGTCAGTGAGGCAGATCTGGGTGTGATTTTAATTTACACTCTCTCTTTGCTGCTCACAGGAACACAAATTGTTAATTTCACTTTCACAAGTCCTGCAGATAGAGACTAGTACCACATTATGATCTCCAACACCATTAGCAAAGGCAGTTCCCGTCACATCACCTGCCCAAATGTTGGCAGCATGCACCCCAAGCCCTATTCCATGGCCGAAGCAGTCAGTGCTGGGTTTGACCAAGGAAGTGGGCAGCCTCTCAGGTGCTCTGTGTGCAGTCCTGATGCCTGAGACTGTTTCGAGGGCTTGAGCCTCAAGTGCGTGAACACTGTTCCTGAGATGGATCTTGGCAGCCATCTGCAGCTCCTGCCCACTCTGCAAAACGTGCTGTGAAAGGTTCTGCCCTCTGCTAGACTGTTAAATCTTACTTAGGAGTCCAGTTATACAAGTATTTATTAACTATTAACCTTTTGACTGAGACTTATTTTAGAAAGTAGAAGAAGTCAGGTAATTTGTGTTTTATCCTTCTGTTAAGCTGTGTTCTCAATACTTCACAGAGTATGAATATGATTTTTGAAAAAAATTTTTACAGAGGAAAGTAATCTTTTCCTGATGAAGCTCAGGACTCAACAGGCATGAAAGGCAAATTACTCTCCTCCACTAGAGGATGGTCTCTGTGGAGCGGGCTGCGGCTGAGCGGCATGGGGAGAGGCTGTAGTTGCCAAAGACTGTATTATGCATGGGCTGAAAATTAATGGGTTTCTGTTTTAAATACTAACTCTCTTATCATTCACAGGAAATTAAACTCATTTTGAAAAGGAGCTAGGCATGTGAAGAATTCACTTTCTTCTACCTGAACAGAGCTGATAGTCACGCTGAGGGAAGGACACACAGCTGGTTATTATAAAGGCAGTGCAAACTACCACATCATTGTGGCCTCTATTTCTTATGTCTCAACTTATCTGTGAGTGTAGCAAACAGGCTTGGGGTAAAGGACAGGCTCTGTGGTCCAGCTGTAGAACAGGGAAACTCACTAAAGCTCAGGGAGAACATGGGACACTAACTCAACAAACAGCACATTAAAAGGGCCCCTGAAAGAGTTCTAAGGACATAAACATTAAATCTAATTGGATCCTCACAGAACCATTCATATAGTTAGGCCTTATTTTCCTCTCAAGTTTATTTTATAGATGTGGAGGATTGAAACTCAGAGATTAGGGTCCTTCTCAAGATCATAACAGGTCTGCTTGCACAATTTGGTTAATATTTAAATTTTAAAAATTTATTACAGTAACAGATACATTCTGTTAATCCCCCTGAAAGTGCCTGGCTTCTCCCTTCAAACACACTTATTCCACCATCCTTGCCATATTGTGAAAATCCTCTTTGTGATGGTACAGCTATCTCAATGTCCAGAAGTGTTTACAGATGCTGACCTCTCACGGTCATTTTGACTTTGGAGAAGAGCAAGAAGCCACGTGATGCCATCAGTGAATAATGTGGATGAGGGCACACAGACATTTTTACAAGTCTGCCTTTTTGTTGGATGGCATGCAGCAGAATCATTCACCGTAGTTTCGATGATACCTTGTAAAGATACTCAAAAGAAGTCTTCCAGAACTGCTTCAGAAAATGGCAAGAAAGATGGGATGAGTGTTTTTGAAGTGAAGGGGAGTCTTTTGCAGGGTATCAGTGTCAATATGTCCTTTACTGTAATTAACTTTTAAAATTTAAACATTTGCTATACATTTTGATAGTTAGTTTAGACCCAAATCCAAGATAGAATGACTTTAAAGTATTGATGATGAACAATAACTATACTACCAACATTCCCTGCACACTGAGAAATAAGCACTGTGAGGAGCCTACTTACAAGCTAACTTAGTAGACTCTCAATTTGCAGTCCCTTTGTGCTACTACTCTCTGCAGCTCCACTCAAAGAATCTTAAATCTCAGCAGGTGTCTTCTCTGAGCCTCCTGGAATCCTTCTGGAATGCTTCTTCCTTGAGATCTAGGCCACTGCCAGCTCTTGTTCTAGTGACTACAGCAGTCCCATGTCTTCTGAAGTATGCATGGGCCTTGTGACAGAATTTCTTTGGCTGGGACACTTTGGATGGGAGTCCTAGAGCAGTGAGTCCCACCCTGTCCTGTCTGTACCAGAGCCCTGCTTCTCCCTAGCATCCACTCTGCTCACCGACCCTCAGAGCTGCCCATTCACCAGATCCCTTTTCTTTTTCCACAGTGGTTTCCCCACTCAGATACACCCAGTATAGCATTTCCCTGGACACAGGCTATGGATGGAGGAGCTAGGCAGCTGCAGCTGCCCCAGTGGTCTATAAAGCCCAACATACCAACTTCCTGCCCTTTGCAGATCCTTCTCTAAATTATTCACTTGGTTCCATTAGTCTTATTACTCCGATTCCTCTATAGAGGATAAATATGTGAGGGCTGCGATCTCTGTTTCTTTTGATCCCTAATAGTAAGACAGCACCTGGCACACAGATGACACCCAGCATGTATTTGTTGACCATATGTGTGAATGAGGTGAAGTCAATAAACAAATTAACCAAAGTCACTGGTGACCAGGCAGATCTTGGGGGAAAAATTCAAACCCAGGTATATTGAAAGATACAGACCTACTCTTACTTAGTGCTCCTCCCTCTCTGCCCTATCCATCAATGCCTTTTGCCTTGTGAAAGACAGCTTTCTGCATCAGATCACAGCAATCAGAAAAAACTACATGCTGTTATCAGCTCCTAATCTTATTACTGCAAGTAGGAAAGAAGGATGTGTGCTTCTGCTTATAAGACAAATTGCTTCTGAGCAAGTCCTGGAGACAGAGATGCCCTCAGTATGGGACTGGAAAAAATCAAAGCATTCTGGATCTGGCTGAGCGCGCCTCACCTACAGTAGTGACCTGCCTGGGACAACACCCTGGGGACGAAGCCATCTCCATACTTCCAGCTGAACCTGCTTGGGTGACCGACTCCATGGCTCTGGCAGGAGGTCACAGGGTGGATCCTCCTGAGGTCAGCTGAGTAGCTACCTTGCTTATTCTAAGAGAAACATCAGCGATGGTGTGCCAAGCTGACAGTGCCATCCTGAGAAGATATTGAGCCTATCAACAGAAACATTTAAATAACAAAACTACAGAAGAGAGCCAGGAAATTTACATTGGAAATATTAATATGTAAATGGGTTAGACAAACAGAGTGTTCGAAGCAATCTCTACTGATCTGTTTAATCAATGTGGGGAAGAAAAACAGGTGACTGAAGCCAAACATTTCACTTGGCACTTGAACTAAATCACTTGGAACAGCTATGACAAGCTTATTTTGATGGGGGGGGGGGAAATGCAGGAATTTTAAAGGAGAAAAGAGCAATCTACGTACCAGAAAGCGAATTTTTCTATATTCATGTCTCTGCTTCTACATAGTTTGATTTTTCTTTTTAACTCCAGTGTTGGCTCTTTACTTTCTGCAGTCAAAACATTGGGCATTATTTTGGGGATCTTACACAGCGAAGTGAGAACATTTGCTTCTCTTAGCAAATGAATACTATCCTCAACCGGTAGGTGTCGCTGTTCACTTACGACAAAAATCATTCCCAGCAGCCCAGGAAGTTACCTCGGCTAAAATAACAAGCATGTTTTCTGGAAATAAAATAAACAGTAAGTACTGGGAAAAGATTATTTTCTTTCACAGGTGCCTCCAAATCAAAGCTGAAGTGTGAACAACAATTCACTCTTTCTGTGGCCTCCCATGTAGTATTTGCTTCTAGAACTTTAACACCATTGTGAGGTTTCTTCTAAACCATGACTGTGCCTCCACCCTAACTGCCTGACCCCATAAACATTTTGTGGTTGATTTTGCTTATAAAGTACATTGACATTTCCAGATAGATGCAGTGGATTTTTCTTTTTTTTTAAGCCTGAATTGGAAGGCAGTATCAACTGCTGCCTACATTGAAACACAACTCATTTATCATGGACTTTTAAATGAAACATTTAAGCAAGTCTCCATAAAATATGCTAAAGGCAAACACATCATTTGGACATAGAATTATATACTCACACAGCAACAAATGCATATAACAGTTGTTGACTGTTCACTGGATAAATATCTATGCAATAAAATACTAGTGATCCTTTTCTGAGCATAATGCAGGAGACACCACCTCAAATGCCTCTTTTACAAATGAGGATATGGAGGCTTAATGAGAACAGTGAGGTCTCTGGTTCTCACGAGGATAAAAGACTCAATCAGGTTATTTTGACCCTGACTAAACACAACACAAATTGCCTTTCCTCTGATTTTCATAAGGCAAAGAATTTTGATTCAATTTTCCTAGAAAAGGGTAACACTGCAAAACAAGGCTGAGTTTCAATTCTTTCTCTATTTACTGTCTCTCAGTTCCCCTTTTCCACACCGTAGCACAAATGAGGCTAATACCCATGTGTGGGATTACTGTAGGGTTGGAAATATGTATGAAGAAATCTCCTGGCATAGTGCCTGGTACCTCAAAAACTCTTGTTTGTAAGTTTTCTAAAATTTAAAAACCTGATTTTTTTTTTTTCTTCTGGTACTGGGGATAGAACTCATGACCTCATGCCTGCCAGGCAGATGCTTATGCTACTGAGCTAAATCCCCAGCCCCCTAAAAACCTGATTTTAAAAATGAATAGTGAATTCACAGTAAAATATCTTCCTAAATGTGTCAGAGGAGGCCAAGAGTCAGTCCTAAGCAGCTGTCAAGGGAATAAGGGCATGAGGCTTAAAGTGACAAAGTATCCAGATGACCACAGATGCCCACTGATGCCAGGCATAGCTCCTGGACTTCAGAGATCATGAGTCTTTTTTAAAATTCATTTTTTAAAATTCCTGATTTTTACAAATGAGGAAGCTAAAGTTCAGAGAGAGTAAGTTGCAGGTATAAGGTAACAACTGAAGAGAGAATTTGCTGGCCTTCAGAGCTTCTCTTTATTTTTGATTTTGATTTTCCTCAATTCTGCAAGATTTGTTTCTCTGAAATTCCTATTTCCTGGTAACTTTAACTTTGTACCTGATCCACTGAAGATAGAGCACACAGTGGCTGGAGAAGTAGGGAAGGAAAGGCACTCATTTCCTTATACTTGTGGGTATGATGTAAAAGAAAAACCTTGAAATCTGCCCAAGTGAGCCTTGGCTTCCAGTCAGCTTGAGGGTGCCTGAAGGTCTGCATACACCATCATCAGGAACAGTCAAGGCCTTACTCATTGCTACAGGGCACTGGAGCATTAATTTAAACATGAGTAAATTCTCAACTAATTGGGAAGTACCCAGGCTACTTTGAACAGCAAAAATCAGTCTTTTTAAGTAGTTAACTAGTGGATACAGTTTCTTTCCAAAATTTGTAGAAAAGTGGTCAGAAGGGAGTTGGGTATTAGCAGTGATGGTTGGATTGAACTACTATCTAGGTCATAACCAATGCCCTGAGCCTGTGCAGAAATTGCACTTAATTTTCACCAAAAGCCAAGAAGGCAACATGAGGGTGGTTAGAGAGCATACTGTAACTTCTGCAGATGGCAGTTCTTTTCCATCCGACAGCACCATTAGTAAAGGAATGTAGGGGACTCTGGGGCAGAGGGAGTGGGGCCAGAAAGCTAATTTTACTTGTTGGTCCCATTTCTAACTCTAGATTTTGTATACTTTTCCACAAGGACTCCATTATATATTTTGAAAGAAATTAAAGCTTGTATAAATTTAACATGAAAAGAAACTATGTACAGTATACACAGAGCAAACCACAAAGTTAAAAAGCTGTAGAATGAGTTAAAATTTTGAAATATGTTTGTCTTAGTTACTTTTCTTGTTGTTGAGACAAAATATCTCACATCCAAAGTTAATTTAGCTCATAGTTTACAGAGGTTTCAGTCCGTAATCAGCTGTCTCCAAGGCATAGTGGTACAACTGTTCATGGGAAAACTGTTCGTGGCCAAGGAAGACAGCAAAAGCAACAAGGGAAAGAGACAAACCTCTTTCTGTCCCTTATATCATATGCCCTACTTGCCATAGGGCAGGTACAGCCATCCCAGTGTTGGACCATGAATCAATCACAAACTCTAGATTCGAGTACCTCTGAAAAGCCTGCTCCCCATGACCACATGAGGCTTTGGGGGGCACATCCAGACACAAATCATAGCAATGTTCTTCACATTATAGATTACCTGGCTTATTTTGGATTCAGTGTAGTCAGAGATTTCATAACAGTAAGTAGCAAAGTAGATATGTTTTGTTATATTCTTAGGCAAAGTAGTATATATAGTAATGGAGAAAGACCTGAGAATTTAATGCAGTTTAGAAGTGAAGAATTTTGCTAAGCAAAAACAATTTAAAGGCAAGAGAGCAGTGGGCACACCAAGGAGCGAACAAGTGAATGTCTCCTAAGATGCAGCCATGTTGGAACTTGGGGGGCTGACTAAGAAAGTAATGAGCCCTCCTTCATAGTGAGCGGCAACACAAGCAAGCAGCAGGCATGCCAGGGAAGGAACAAGTCAGTGTCTCTCAAGATCCAGCCATGTTGGAACTTGGGGGGCCAACCAAGAAAGCAACAAGCCCTCCTTCCTGGTAAGTGGCAGCAAGAGCGAGCAGTGGGCGCACCAGGGAGAAAACAAGTCAGTGTTTCCCGTGAGCCTACTGGTACGTGGGCTGAGAATCAAATGTCTCATCCTTCCCCCCTTGACCCCTCCCTGGTTAGCAACTGAATGGTGTTGAGGTTAGCCGGCGTTGATAGCAACTAAGGCACATAAAGCACCTAAATGCTTGTATCACTGGGTTGATTATGCTGACCTGGGATCAGAGGTCTGCGCATCTCTTGGGAGGATGACAGTATGTAATATAGCAAATATGGGGGATTCCCTTCTATCTTCTCTCTGAAGGCAAATATTGTTTCCACTGTTTTGCTTTGTTTTGATTAATTGTTCTGCCTTATTCAATATTGTTTTGATATATTTTATAATGCTCTATTTTTGGTTTGACTTTGCTGTACCTGATTGAATTGACAACTGTTGTGAAGATACCAAGATATACTATGGTACCTATTACTGTTATCCTGGTATCCTGCTCTGAAATTCTGCACCAGTTTCACTGCATTGTTTACATTGCCTTTGTTCTGTCTTGTTTTGTTGTATTTTACTATCTCCAAAAAAAATTTAAATTCATTAAGACTTTTTATATAGAATTTATATAGAAACATATCTGCTAATGGAAAACACTTCGTATTTACTTCAAGAAATCAACTTGAGAATGCTTGTGTGGGACCTGCAACGAAGATGCTAGCCAATGATTCATACTTAGTTCTCCAGTTGATAGCAAAACAGTGAAAACAACCCAAAGCAATTAACAAACAAAATAAAAATAAATCTTAAGAAAATCAACCTATTTTCTCTTGCTCCTTGAATAATTCTATGTATTTGCATTTATATTTCTGGGACACCCAGAATTTAATTTCACTCATGATTGCAGGGATTTCAGTCCATGGTCAGCTGACTGTACAGCAGGAACATCATGGTGGAAGGGAAAGAACAAAGCTTCATTTCGGCAAGGAAGCAGAGTAGGGGAACAGTGCCAGGGAGGAAGGGGTGAGGATCCAGACATAGGATATGCCTCCATGACCCATCCAGACACACCCAGAGTGCCTCCCCAACCCCCTGAGTGGCTCCCAAAGCCAATCAAGTTGACACGATCAAGCTCAACTTTCACATGCCTTTACAGTATTGTTACACATACCTTCTCTGTATATTTTCTGGGGCATGGTAGTACATGTCTGTAACCTTAGCACTTGGGAAACTGAGACAGGAGATTGCTACAAATTTGAGGCTAGCATGGGTTACAAAGTAAGTTCTAGAACAGCCTGAACTTCATAGGAAGCTTCTATCTCAGAAAAAATCTATATGCCATTTTCTTATTTATTATTATCCCTTTCTCTATACCAAGAGAATTACAGAAAAGAGAAACCTTTTGAAAAAGAAAAAGGGAAGGAAGGAAAGAAGGAAGGAAGGAAGGAAGGAAACAGGGAAAGAAGAAAGGAAGGAAAGGAAGAAGGGAGGAAGAAAGGAAGGAAAGATGGAAAAAAGAAATAAGATGCTCCAGAAGAAAATGATTGATGTTTTTATCACTGTTTATATGCTGTCAATTTCCAAATGAGAAATCATGCACTGGCCTTGCATTCAATAAATAAATGGGGATAGTGCCAATGATGGAGCCGCCCTCTTCTACTGTAACAGACATCAACTGCCACATCACTCACAGCATGTGGACCATATTATGAGACAAGCTGGACATGCATTCAGACATTTGATCTGTGATTTTTCAGAAGTATTTATATTTCCTATAAAACCATTCACGTCTCAGCAATGTATCAAGTGAGAAATGCACTGACACGATGAGGCCTTGAAACATTGAACGCTGCAGCATTGGGAATGGACTTGATGACCACAGCGGGCAGGGGTATGTCAGCATCTTTAATTTTTGACAGTATTTCAAGGGTTTGGTTTGATGTCATCAGCTGAGAAAATGTGACCCCCAAATGAAGAGTTGGGTGTGACAGTTAATTTTTCCTGTCTAATATCAGAAGGATTATCAGGCTCTCCCCCCTCCTTTTTTTTAAACACACAACGAACTGTCAGCATGCAAGCAAATGGGTAATGGTGGGTATTGGCAGGTCTGATTCCATATAGATAATGTGATTCAGTTTTGCATTGTAATTGCTACAGTATTATTTGGGAAACTGTACACTTATCTATGCATGAAGAACACTTATTTCAATGAGGTATTGTCTATGTTCGTTAAGCTCTGCAATTCAGATGACAAAGTACATCTTAAAATTCCAATGGCAAACCAATGGCAAACCAATGGTACCAATGGCAAACATAACCTCTATAGATTTAGGCTGCTTGCCAGTCCCAAGCTTGGGTCCATAAAATTTTCTGGTATCAGTTTAAAGCTTCCCCTTCCCTGGCACCCAGGCTGCAGCAGGTGCCATCCAACCCATCTTTGCCCATTAGTCTCTTGCTGCATCCTGTTTGCTCTCTCACAGGATGTCCTTGTCCTTATCCTTGTTCTCAGAATCATTCCGTAATTCTGAGTCTCCACCATGTCTGTGAGAACGAGAGGGAGGGGCTGTGCCTGGGTTTCACCATTGTTAGTGAATTGACTAGAAAAGTTCCCCCTTTATAGGTCATATAGAATGCATATCAACTGATTGAATGAATATGATTTTTATTATTAGGTATCTGGTTCTATTTCTTTATCTTCTTAAGTCTACAGACCAGAACTTAATACACACAAGCTAGAGGTGGTCAATGAGAACAAGGCAAGTTTTCAGACTGGAGGAGAGTATATAGTGTTGAAAAATAAACTGAGGCACATTAAAATATTAAAGAGCTTATTTGAATAAATTGTGAGCAAGCTGTGAACTGACTCTTGGCTAGATGGAAGAGGCATGAGGAAAAGGCTTTCCTGGGTGAACTCGAGAAGAAGGCAAAGACTCCATTGCAGCACAAAGCCCTAGTTAGGAGTCATTGGCCTAGACCACGACCTCTGAGTTGGCTTTCAGTGTGCTGATACAAAAATCTAGGGTACTGGAGCCATCTCCACACATGGGCCCCTTTCTCATTACTTTAATGTAGGAATGACCAGGGCACCCAAACTATCCTTTGAGTGTAGTGACAGCACTATGATCATAGCCTACACCAAAATGAGGAGCGGAGAACTGGGGGGAAGGATTAAAGAAAACCACTGGCAACATACCTAAACATGGAAGGAAAGAGAGTCTCTAGGAGTAATTGTGACTTAGTCTAGAGCAGCTGAAAGGGTCTTAGGATGGAGAAGCTAGTTTACATTCGAATTCTGAAGAGTTTTTAAGATGTGGGAAGAATTTCCTTGTTAAAAGTGTTCTGAAAAGATAGACTTGTGGGATGGTGGTGGTGCTATGTGAATTTCTTTGTTCTATTTCTGTGAATCACTTTTTTTGAGCACCTATTTATTGAGGTAATCATAATTCTGTCTCTCATAGTCACACACACACACACATACACACACACACCCATGCACACACTCCACTTTAAAAATTTTACCCTAGGGAGTTTAATACAATAACTTTTACTGAACTAGTAAGTGTAGAAGTATGATTAAACACAGGCTAGTTTGGTAACAGAGCCCCAAATCCTCCACTGACTTGCAAGTATATTAGCGAGTAGACAGTGCTGAGTACTGTAACACTGTCTGCTTTATTCCAGGGTTTTGCTTTATAGCACATCAAATGTGGCCTCTAAAATATCACTGTATCCATTAAAATCCTGATGTGAAAGTCTACATCTCCTGTTAGTCCTGCCTATCAATAGTCCTTTTTCAGGAGTTTCCAATGGCTTATTCAGGAGTGCCAGGATGAAACTAGGGAGATGTAGCACAGGTCTACAGTTCAATCTGTGTCCAAGGCTGGTCTCAACATGTTTCAGTTGCCCTTGCATTTTGAAATCAGAAGCCACTGATTTTCATTTTTGATGCATCAGATCAAGGGCCAGTCTCCACAGCTGCTCCCTGTGAAACTCCACAAAGGTGCCTCACCCTCACCAGTGAGGTATCTTCTGATGGAAGTCAAGATCATAACTGCCTCTGGGGAAAGCTGTTCATAAGGGATCATGAGGAGACTGGTTCATTCAGATACCCAAGATTGTGTGCTTTGTAGTAGATTGGATGAAGAATAATATAATGTAGACTCATTGAAGGATTATTAATCTTGCCCCATTCCTGTGATGTCTGCGTTCCTCTGGGCCCTGCTCCCCAAAGGCTATGAAGTCCATGGCTTTGTCTTACTACCCTTTGGAGAAGGTCACTAGGAATGATAGTGCTGTAGTTTCAAGGAGATTCTAAGGGGAGTCCAGGAAAAAGAGTGATAGCCATCAATCAATTAATAGGGCTGAGTAGGGCTACAAAAACAATGTGAGATGGGGTAGTGATGGGGGATCAAAAGTAAAACAAAAAGAGAAAAAGAAGAAAAGATTACTAAAAAGAAAGAGAGAGAGCCAGGGATATAGCTTAACAGCAAAAGTGCCTGCCTGGTAAGCAGAAGGTCCTAAGTTTGATTCCTGGTATGAGAGAGAGAGAGAGAGAGAGAGAGAGAGAGAGAGAGAGAGAGAGAACACATGAAATGTCCTACTGCCCTTAACATCCAAGGTGTCAGTTATTACATTGTGCATGATAATAACCAGGTTTTATTATGGGTCCTATACTGGTGTTTTATGTCAATTGCTTTGATTAATTCTTACAGCAACCCTATTTGGTAGGTACCATTATCATTCACATGTTTTCAGCTGAAGAAACTGAGGCAAATAGAAACTGAATGACTTATTCAAGGTCGCCAGCTTATAAAACTCACAGCTGCAATTAGAACTCAAGTACAACTGTCCAGGGATTTTATTATTCCTCTCAGTTGCTAAACTGCCATGAAATTTATTAGGCAAAATCAGAAGTCTCTTGCCTGTGATACTAATAATTAGCAATTACTGCATGACTCCTGATACACAGAACTAAAACATAATCATAAGGTGCCTTGGGACATGGATGTGGGGTATATACCTCTTAGGAACGAAGTTGTTAGCTTCCCATTTTTCACATTTTATGCTTTTGCTGAGATTGGAGGTATTCCAATCAATCAATAAGTAAGTAAATAAATAAATAATAGAGTCTTCCACAAAAATGATATTAAGTGTCATTGCATAATGACATACCAGGATTCAGAAGAGTTCCACATTTCACTTGCCCTTTGCTGTGGGTCAGTAGTTTGTGAGGCACCTGTGACATATCAAGAATCACTTATGGCTAATCAGGATTTCATACTCGTGGGAAGACATGTGAAAGCAGAAGTTTTACAACTGGTGAGAAGTTTAGGTTTGGGGCTGGCTATAAGAGTCCAGCAGAAGGTGTCACTGCCATCACTGCTGAAGGTGATGCTGGTGGTAGCTAGAATGTGCCCAAAGCTTGTGTTTGGGCACAACCCACATCTGTGACCCTTACTCTGCAGCCTTTAAGTCCTGGTAAGTACATTAGGAAATGCACTGCCTCAAAGCCAAAAACCTCCTTCTTGGGAAGAGGAAGAAAGTGTGTGTGTGTGTGTGTGTGTGTGTGTGTGTGTGTGTGTATAGTTTAAATTCACATTCTAAATGAGATATATGGAACCTGGAGACAAGATGGCGGACTGGTAGGTAGCAGGAGAGAGACCCTCTCTGGGAGAGACAGCTCAAATGCCAGAATAAAACACCCTGGAGAGACCCAAACAGAGAGATAGCCTCTCACAACCTAGAAAGAAACTAAAGTGCAAAAACCCGCTCGAATAAGAGGTCCTGGGGCTGCTATTAGTGAAGGTAAGATCGGCGAGCACGGCACCCGCCTCAAGACGCCTGAATTCCGCCCAACCTGAACAAGCGATCCGCGCCGAAGCGACTGGCTTGAGCCTGGCTTGAAGACCTGTAGTGCCCTCCTCGTCCTGCTCAGATCAATTCCATACTAGGTTGTTTCATGTGAATTCCCTGTATGTGACAATATGGACAACTATTTGGAAGAAAACAAAAGTCAATATGATAGAGAGTGAATATCTCCAATTGTCTAGCTTTGAAATTTATGTCTTATATTGCTTTCTTGTGATCCGCTTTGCTCTGTTTTGTTGTGTTTAATTTTACCCTATTGATATAATTGCATGTATATTTGAGTGGGTAAGATGGATGACCATATTGTTTTTTTTGTCAGATCGTGGAGCAGAACTGTTAACAGTCTCACTGTTTGAATGTCTACTTTACATGCTTTAATTTTGTAATTTAAACAACTATTTCCAAGAAGTCAGTAGTCAAGTAATAATTTCTTAGGCTTTATTGTTGTTGTACTTTTCCTTTTTTCCTTGGAATACTGTATGGTTGCTACCCTTTATTCTGTTTTATTTTGTTTTGTTTTTTCCTCTTTAAATAAAATTATT